>JAMZAV010009141.1:0-61299 GCA_024449915.1 Sweltsa coloradensis | reverse complement strand
CCGGTCATCAAAGTTTTTTTTTTTGCGCAGCTCAGAGTGAGAGGCGACTCAGTGGTGTAACATTGCTCAGTATCGAGGGTTAAGACACATTTATCGACTTATTCGAGGACACTAACGCACGCCGGGAAGCGCGGAGACAGCACGATATCACACTGAAACACCGACTTAAATTTAACATTAGGAATTTACCATTGTTGTTGATATAAATAATATATTATCGTGTTTTGAGTAAAAAATGTAAACAGTATTATTTATTCGCAAGGGGCCCCCGAATTCTGAGTTACGTCACAGGCATTATTACCTTTCTGAGAATACCTACGTGAGAAACCAGGGCGCTTCAACCGGTAACGTTATTTTACACCGCATGTGATATAAAAGGTTACAAAAAATTAGTTAATTATATTTTTGGTGATAATTTTGTTTTCGAAGTTTACATATTTAAAAAAAAAAAATTGTGATGATAGTAATAGCAACATATTTTTGTTATTCGAATGGAAATAAAGTATATAAATCTGTATGATGTGAATTAAATTAAGCTAAATAAATTGCTATGAATGAGAAAAATAGAAAGTTGGTCGCCGTTATCATAAGATAGAAGTTCTTAATATGATTGGGAGAGATCAACGAAGGAACGACGTGAGAAACTAGGGCGCTTCAACCGGTTAGGTCATATTGCGCCGCCTGTGAATGAAAGTAAATGAGAAGAGTTAATGCAGGTATGTTTGATGTTAAGATAAGAAGGTGTGGATGTTGAAGAGATCGTAAGACGTCTTCAAGAAGTTTTAAAGAGGATGGATGATTGGTTAAAAACTCAGGAACTTGATATTAATTATAGTAAAACAAATTTTATGATTTTTCATAAGGCTAATGATAGAAGCATGAATGATATTCATTTGACGTTGAATTGTAATGGTAAGCTAATTTCTAGAGTATATGAATTTAAATATCTTGGAGTTTTCTTAGATTGTAATTTAAATTTTAAGAAAACATTATGAATATGTATGTAATAAAGTATCATCAGCAATAGGAATTATAAGTAGAATGAAGAGGTTTGTAACAGAGAGAATGTTAAAGTTACTTGTAGATTCTTATATTCACTCTATTATTGATTATTGTTTAGTGGTTTGGGCAGTAAGACCTTCTACCGAATATGTTGTACTTCAGAAGAGAATTGACCATCTGTTTGATTCAATTCCTATAAGCCAAGATTTACAATCTGATTGCTTCACGATTGAGGAAAGAATGAAATATAGCGTACTGGTAAATACATACAAAGTATTGAAAGGTATGTATTCAGGTATTTTACCCAATATTTTTCAATTTGTTGATCGTGATAGAAATTCTATTCTAATGAACTCTTTGAAAGTTCCTAAATTAAATTCTGAATCATTAAGAAAGTCATTCTTGTACAGAGGAGTATCCTTTGGAATTCAATTTCTTATGATATTAGAAGCCAGTTTACTGAGCTAGGAATAGTACAATTTAAAAGTAAAATTGAAGCAATGATAATGAATCGATGAACAAAGATGAATTGATTTTTACTGATTATTTGTGGGCATTGTCACTGTGTTTATGTAATGTTAATTTATATTCATATGTTCTTATTTATGATTTTGCTGTTCTCTTTGTTTGTTTATTATTGCTTTGATTTTGATGTATTCAATGTATTTTCAATTGATATTTTTCTGCCTAGATTGTCTGGTTGCCGCCCACTGGTGGAACTTGCAACTTGAGTTAGGTGTCCTGTATCATTGCTGTGATCAGTTTTTGACTTGAACAATTTTAAATAATTATATATCTGATATAATTATATATTAAAGTCAAGATCTTTTGTACTAAATTGTTATCAAGATTTGAACACAAGAATGATGGTTGAACACAAGAATGAAGATTCGCGTTCGGTGGTTTCTTCCGCGAAAGTTTGATTATTCCCTGATTTGCTGTTCCTGATTTGTGGCAAACCTCATATTCGTTTGAGTGGGATCGTCTCATAAATCAGTATTTTCTTTTCGTTTTTTTTTTAATTTTTTTTTTTTCTTTTTTCTTTCTTTCTCTTTTTTTTTTCTTTTCTTTTTTTTCCTTTCCTTTTTTCTTTTTCTTTTATTTTCTTTTTCTTTTCTTTTTTCTTTTCTTTTAATTCCCCACCCCCTTTTTTTATATATTCGATTCATTTATAAATTGCATTTAATATCCTTTTTATTTGTTATCAAATTTGTTGAGTATTTAATGCATTGTTGTAATATTACTATTTCAAATATTTACTTAAATGTAGTTCATTGTTGTGTCTGCTCTATGTAATGATTTATTTAGTTAGTTTTATAACTGAATATGATAGACGTTAAATAAATAAATAAATAAAATAAATAAATAAAAATGATGAAAGTAATAGCAAAATAAAAGTTATGTATGAGAATGAAAATAAAGAAAAGAAAGAAATGTGTATGATGAAGCATCATATTTGGTACATTCTGCTAGCATATTATGTACGGTTAAAGGTACATCACACGTGTCACATAGGAATAACCATTTCTCTGGATAAGAGATATCCTTGAGTTAGACGTGTGTGGCCTATTCGAATTTCGGACAATACAACCTCTTCTTTACGTGAGAGTCGAGAAGTAGGTGGATAAACTTTACTACGAAAACGCTTAAGTCCCGCGCCGCTTGTTGGATGAGCGTAATTGTTGCATTGAGCTGCCATGTGTTACGTGGATTTTCTGTTGTTCTGTGAAAAAATCATTACTTAGTCGAAGATTTTTTTATTCAATTTAAATTAAATAAAAAATTAACTTAATTTTTTTAATTAATCTTAATTTTTAAAAAATAAAAAAAATCGTAAAATTGCAATTATCATTAGAAATAATTATTCGATTGCGCTCAAATTTACCACGAATATATTAATTTATGAAATAAAGGTTCTGTGAAAAAATCATAACAATAGGACAAAGCATGTAGGTGTTATAAGTCAAAGAATTGTTTTAAAAAGAAAAAACCCGTAAAATTTCGAATTTCAAGAGAAATAATTTTTTGATTGCGCTCAAATTTCACACGAATATATTAATTCATAAAATTAAGGTTCTGTGAAAAAATTATTACAATCGGATAAAGCATGTAGGCGTTATGAATCGAAGAAATTTTTTTAAATAAAAAAAAACGTAAAATTGCCTTTTTTATAAGAAAAAATTTCCCGATTGCGCTCAAAAACGTGGCAGTTCTAAGTTCAGAGATTTCGAAGGCCTCTATAAAATTTCAGCGCAATCGGGCTATCGGTTTAGCCGGAATCGTGTTAACAGACACACAAAAATACAAAAAGAAAAAAAAAAAAAAAAAAACATTCCGGATTTTTTTCTCCAGTGTAGTGAAATGGAATCTTCGCTTCGCTCGCTACGCTCATCCAATTATTTAGTATTGGCATCGCACTATGCAATTTGTTATTTTGCACCACATCCCAAGTTGCTTGTCGCAATTCCAACCATCGTTGCTTGTATCCACTCTTGACATCTGAACGGGAACTAGATTGAAATCAACGTCGCGACGCTGGGAAGCTTCCTTAGCGGCCCGATCAGCGTGTGCGTTTCCCTCTAAGCCCACGAGTCTAGGTATCCCTTAAAAATCTACTAAATAACCACAGGTGGTTTATATTTCTTAAAGAGAATTGGATGCCTTGTACTAAACTAGGAAAACGCTTAAGTCCCGCCGCGTTGTTGGATGAGCGTAATTGGTGCATTGAGTTGCCATGTGTTATGCGGATTTTCTGTTGTTCTGTGAAAAAATCTCCTTACTAAGTTGAAGATTTTTTAAAAATTAAATTAAATTAAATAAAAAATTAACTGAAATTTTAAATTTATTTCATAAATCTCAATTTAAAAAAGAGGAAAAAAATCTTAATATTGAAATTTTATTAAGAAATAATTAATCGATTGCGCACATATTTTACACGAATATATTAATTGAGCGAGCGAAGCGAGCGTCTTCACTTGATCTTATGGCTGGAATGTCTGTTTTTTTTTCCTGTTACTGCTTCGATACAGGTCGCACCGTTTCTCTGATCGACCTGAAATTTTGCACACATGTACATACCACCTAGGCGGGTTGCTGTATAGTTTTGTGGCAAATCGTTCAAAAAGTTAAAAAGTTACATTGAAGTTAATCGAAATTTTTTTTTCAAACTAAACGGCGACAAAAAACTGGGGTGGGCAAATCATTTAGAATGTCGGTCCGATCAAGAATATGTTGTTTTTATTTTGGTCCGATAAGTAGTGTAGATGGAAATTACATTATAACAAAGTCCCGTTACCATGGCAACGGAAAGTCGCGCAGCTTTTTTGGCTCATGATAGCGGTCAAACGGAGGCTCGGATCGAGTTGAAATTTTGACCATCCGCAAGCTTCGTTCCCGATTGAATGCCATAAGTTTTGTGGCAAAATCGTTCAAAAAGTTATAAAGTTACATTAAAGTTAATTTAAAGTTTTTTTAAAAAACTAAACGGCGACAAAATATGAGGTAGCCAAATCATTTAGAATGTCCGTCCGGTCACGAATATGTTAATTTTATTTTGATACGATTAGTAGTGTAGATAGAAATTACATTTTAACAAAAGTAACGTTACCATGGCAACGAATAGTCGCACAAGAATTCTGGTCACTATGTACTGCCACCTAGAAGTAATCAAGAGTTAAAATAGTTTTCCCAAAGAAATGATGCCAAGGTCCTCTAGATGGCGGTGGATTTTATCCATTCTCTCTATTTTACAAATTTTCAGCTAAATCGGTCAAGACCTTAAAGACTATTGGTATGTAACCTTAGGTTTGTTTGGTTTGCTACACGAACTTACACTTTACACTAGTGTAAGCTCAAAATGTCTAAAAAGCGTTTTCGTATTAAGTGTAGTGTAAAGTGTAGCCGTTTGGTTTGACTTCGTGTAGTGTAAAGTGTAGAATTTCTACACGAGCTCTAGGAGGTGTAAAAATTTAGGCGCAACATTTGAAGAGAAACAGCTTAAAACATGATGAATGACACATTCTTTCATTGACAATCCGATATAACTCCTAAAATCAATTAATAGTCTATAATTACGTATTAGAAACTGATTCGAAGTATTTTATTTGTGGCACTATGTTTTGTGATGAGGGCAAATGCGTAGGGTACTCTAACCTCAATTAGGATAAGCACTATTGAAGTTTATGTTCCAAATAGCTTTTCATCGTTCAGATAGTACACATTTTCTATCATTTTGACTCATTTAGTGCCTTCAACAGTACTGTTTGTTGTTTTATTATGTTTTTTTTAGTTTGACAGTTCGATGTGAGCGAATCTAGTGTAGAGTGTAGCTTAAAAAACGTTTGGTTATCCTGGGTAAAGTGTAGTGTAATTTGATTTCAAGGCCTACACCTACACTACACAAGTCTACACTACACTAGGTAAACCAAACAAAACCTATTATGGGAATGTCGTACTCGGGTCGTGTTGCACGTACCGGTGCTCGCTCAACAACGCGTCCAACTGAGCGTTTTCCTAGTTTATAAAATTAAGGTTCTGTGAAAAAATCATTACAATAGGGTTAAGCATGTAGGTGTTATAAGTCAAATAATTATTTTAAAAAAGAAAAAAAATGTAAAATTTCGATTTTCATAAGAAATAGTGTTTTGATTGCGCTCAAATTTCACAGGAATACATAAATTCATAAAATTAAGGTTCTGTGAAAAAATCATTAAAATCGGACAAAGCATGTAGGTGTTATTAGCCGAAGAGATTTTTTTACAATCTTAAAAAATCGTAAAATTGCGATTTTCATGAGAATTAATTTTTCGATTGCGTTAAAAAAACGTGGCAGCTCATCGTTCAGAGATTTCGAATGCCTCCATAAAATTTCATCGCAATTTGAGTATCGGTTTATCCGGAATCGTGTTAACAGACACACAAAAAAAATGGTGACGTCGGCTGGTGACGTCGGCGAGCTAGGCCTAGGCCCATCTCCAGAGCTTCGATACATGTGCAAATGCAAAGAATTAAGGATCGAAGTAGAACTAACAAAGAAGATAGTAGAAGAAAAGGAAAAGGTAAATACCGAAATGACAAAACGATTAAATATCCAAGCAGAGATGATAATATTACTTCAAAACATAATACATGGTAAAAGTGAGGCTAAGGTAGTCCCACAAATAGCTGCGATGCATGATGGCGAATCGATGTGTCGCAAAGATGCTAGCATGCGAGTGGATACTTCGACTGATCGACACGGCAAGATTGGTCGATTGGAACAAGGAGGCGGATGCGGCGAATCAAAAGAGAACAAGAACTTAACCTATAGCGCGATCGTGAATCGAGGCCAAAATACCAAGACGCAAGAGTTGGCTGTAATAGTCAAACCTAAATCACACGCCGCACAAGATAGCAAGAAAACAAGAGAAGAAGTAAAAAAGGCAGTAAACCCTAGTGAAATGGGAATAGGAGTGACTAAAGTTAAAGAAATCAGAGATGGGGGAGTGGTGATAGTCTGTGACAGCAGAGAAGGCCTGCAGGCTCTTCAAAAAGAGACAACTGTAAAGCTTAGGAACGACTACGACATTACAAAACCAAATATAAAAAATACGGTTAAGATAATGGCTATTGATGATGGGGTTAGCAAAGAGGATGAACTAAGTGAAAATGAAAACTGGGTAAAGGAAATATGCAAACAAAATGGACTCAACACCATAAGTAACAACCGAGAAAACTTCTGCATGAAAATTGTACATATCAAGAAAAACTACAACAAAAGAAACAGTTAATATAATATTTGAAGTGGACAAGGAAACTAAAGAAGACGTGAGTGATAAAATTAAAATAGGGTGGAATGTATGTAAGGTGGTCGAATATATACATGTGATAAGGTGTTTTAAATGCTGCCAATATGGCCACACAATGACGAACTGTAAAAATGGACTTGCGTGCGGCTACTGCGGTGGGTACCATAAATCCCCAGACTGTACAGCAGACTCTGCTAGCTGCCTTAACTGCATTCAAGCAAATAATAGATATGGTTTACAATTAAATGAAAACCACAATGTTTGGGACAAAGAATGCAAATGCTATAAGCGCATTGAACAAAAAGTAGCTCAGAGGCAAAGGTTTGGGTGATCTTATCCGGTACGGACATCTCTACACCAGACGGCACAATCATCTTAGATATATTATTAGTTATTAGAATTATTCATTGCACTATTCCTCTCTACAGAGAATAATTGTGTCATACAGATACCATGTATTTGTCCAATGAATAAAATACTTACTTACTTACTTACATTCCGGATTTGTTTCTCCATTGTAGTGAAATGGAATCTTCGCTTCGCTCGCTTCGTTCGCTTCGCTCGCTACGCTCGCTACGCTCATCCAATGATGACTTGAACTTGAATACGTGTCATGGCTTAAAGTTAGCTCTATAGCGGATCTGAGCATAAATGTTATTCCCCAGAACTGCAAAGTAGTATTTGACAGCTTCGCTGATGGCGAATAACTGTGCAGTGACAACTGAACAAACGTTGATAGCAACCTTGTTGTTAATTTTGGACCCATCTATGATAACCACAACGACGACTACGAGATACTCGGATATTATATTGAACAGCTCTCAGGCTGCAGAAAAACTAGGCGCGTCTACCGGTAGGTTATAATGCGCCACTCTAGCCTTGGGGATATGTGGAGGACGACCCCGTATCCAGCACGGGAGGGTGGTGAGGAGTGGGGGTGTATTCACGTCGCGTTCGTCTTCATCTTTGACACCGTTGTTTGTGCCCTTGTCCTCGTCATCGGAAAGGTCGTCAAAGGAAAGGAGAGGTGTCCCCGACGACGATTGCCAGAGCTCGCCTCTAGTTACAGTATTTCCTACGTTACAAGCTTATGTTTTCGAGATGGACTTTCCCTCTTTTCCTACCCTGTGCCCAGTAGAAAAGTGGGAAGGCAAAGGGCCCCCAGTTATGTCATGGGGGTAAACCCAGAAAGAAATATCGTCATTAAACCATACTCAAATTCATGGTTAACACTGTAGGCCTTTACAACTGCACTTTACAACTACATCTGCATATTCCATTTGTGCAGATTAATAAATCTTATACTTTTCGTCCATTATGGCTGTTAATTGCAACGCCATAAAGGAAAGGTCGACGACGACGTGAGAAACTAGGGCGCTTCAACCGGTTAGGTCATATTGCGCCGCCTGAGTTTATGACAATTGACTAGATGAGTTAATGGTGTGTTTGATTATTATCATTATTATAATTTTAATTACTATTATTATTATTATTAATATTATATTATTATTATTATTATATATTATTATTAGGGTGGGTGCCAAGTGATCCAAATCCCAACTGATCCAAATCCCAAGTGATCCAAAATAATCGTCATAGAATTCGAATTAATATATTAATATAAAAATTAAGTCGTGTTTTTGCCCAAGTGATCCTTTACCCAACTGATCCAAATGTAAATAATCATCGAAATATTAAATATTCTAAAACAAATAATTCCGTTTTGGATCAGTTGGGTTGTTTGGAAATAATAAAATAATAATATAAATATTACGGTGACGTCAGAAACAACCCAACTGATCCAAATGCGCGCGCAGCCGGCGAGCACGGCTGGTACACTAGCGCGCGCAATGTGGAAATGCGAGCTTAGGGATCAATATGACTTCATCATTCATACTTGGACGATTTAGAAATGTGAGTACATCATATCGAAACGAAAAAAACTACGAGGATTCCGAAAATCTCGCTCCCAAGGTGTTAGGTACAAGATTTATCTAACGTTTTACAAGGTACAAATGAAAAAATGAGTTTTCCTTGAATATTGACATTCAAATTCGATAATCCATTTCGTCAAATAAAAAAAAAAACTATTCAATTTTTAGCGCTTGCTTGCATTTACGGTTTGAATTGTTCGGGGAATGTATGAGACTTCTATTGCACCACGATGCACATTATCAAAATTATTAAATTCAACCAAGTAATTTCGTTTCATTAGAGACGGCGGAAATAAGAAAACTTAGCTGTTGTAGCAGCAATGTATCATTAACGCTCATCCATCAACGTAACTGAAAATGGCGATCGCGAAGTCCAAGTAATATCAAAATAATTGGCTTCGGTTATCTCTGGCAGCCTTTTAGTCATGTTTCGTTTTTCTTTACAATTAACATTGACATGTCATTGACTTGTTTTTTTTTTTGGTAAAGATTTATACATATAAGTAGACTCTGCTTGGCGATTGGAACAACAATATATTGAGCAACAAAGTTTATTTATTCAGGGATTATTAAAAATTAATTATCACTAATCTTTTGGGGATTTTAGCGAATTTTGGATATGTTATGGTATAGATGGCATTTTTCTGAAGAGAATCGTACCATAAAACCAATCGTTGCATTTTGTTTCTGGTCTAACTCAGTTTTGACTAGATTATTGTATGCGGAGCTGCCCCCCTGTTGTGCTCTTGTTTGTGTGTGGAGTGGACCGTCAGTGACTTATTGACCTTCGGCGTGTGTTACAGGGAAGATAAAATACACAATGTGTAGGTTGTCTTGTCACGTGTACAAATGCAGAATCAATTTACTGCAAACATTAGCATTAGACACATAAATTTTTGTATTTCAGACTTCACAACATGTTGTAGTCGGATTAATTGAAGTTGGCTTCGCGGACTACATGACGTGGCCGGCCGTAGTTTTAACACCACTGGTTCAAAGTGCCCCTCTTGAATTACATATTTTATTTATAAAGGGAAGAATGGTAACAATAATACAATATTGATTGGCTAATAATTCGTGATTTTCCAGTGAATGATGAGATAATCTACGTTGACATCGTTTGAAACACGACCGAATTTATTCATATATTATATTGTATTGTATTTATTCATATATTGAAATCATGTTAATCATGTCATATCGCATACTCTCTTCAAAAGGTCACTTATACACTATATTAATTCTTAGTTAATAATATTATTAGGCCAACCTTTCACATCACAATAATAACATATTTCTCAGGGTCATTAATTGGGTTTGGTTTATTTGGATTAAGGACGCGTCAACCGTTAGGTCATAATGCACCACTCTAGCCTAAGGGGGGTGGGGAGGAGAGGCCCATGCTGGTCAGAACCAGCCACGGGTAAGGGGAGGAAGGGGGTTTCTCACGTCGCGGTCGTCATCGTCTTTGTCTTCGTTCGTTGTGTCATTGTCATCGTCGCCGGGGGGTCGTCAGGGGAAGGGGGCAAGGTCCCCGACGACGATTGCCAGAGCTCGCCTCTAGTTTGGGGAGTAAGATACTCCGCTCTTACTAGCTGATGTTTGCGAGGTGGACTTTTCCTCTTGAATCGCCTTTTACGATAGCAGAGCCATGCTCTGGGCCTATTCTACCCGGGCCCAGACGGGGGTCATTAATTGGGAAACACTCCCGTAGGTGCAATTTATTATATAGAAATCAACCCTCAAATTACAAAATCCATCTCAGCCGGATATCAAACCCAGGACTCCCAATTGCTGGTGGGTGCTTGAAGGCGCGTAGGAACGTTTTGAAAGTTGGGGTGGGGGATATTTTTAATATATTGTGTGGGCTGTAACTGGGGTTTGGGGCGAAGCCCCAGCCTTTCACCATTTTACAGTTTTTCGTCATGTTTTAACTGCACTCGGACTCTGTAAACGATGTTTTACAGCAATTATCTGCGATCTATAAACTTAACAAATGAACGTTTAGCGGTCCATTTAAATTAATTTCAAGCTAACTTCTTATGTAATGACGAAGCATAGCATACAGGCAAACATATTCGTTTTACCAGGTTAATGACTGTCAAATTGTATAAGGTGTATGTGCATATTTTCTTCGCAAATTGTGGGATTAATATTAAACTCAAGTTAGTTTTGTCCCCTGCCCCCTCCCCCAGTTCCTACGCCACTGCCTAAGTTAAAGGGATCGTTTACCTCTTCTCTTATGTATAGGTGTTCCCAAACATCTATATTTACCTAAGTAGACTCTATTTACAACAAATTCTGTACCGAAATTAATCATAATTACCCTATAGTAATTGTTAAATGTGTAAGTAATGAAATAGACAGCGTTCGACTCGGCCTCGGCCGGTAGATAGATCAACAGTTTTGGGAGTACCTAGATACATGTATCTAGATACTGTATCTAGGTCATTGTGTGTACCTTTACCTATACCTAGATATAAATTTAAAAAAAATGTACCTGTACCTGTATCTAGATACTATTTTTTGTGTATCTTCAGCAAATTCAGTTACAAGATACTTTCAACCAAATTAATTACATTTTAATATGCACATTGTTATTAAAATTCTAGATTTGGTTTATTTGGTCACAACCGTTAGATCATAATGCTCCACTCTACCCTAGAGGATATGAGGGAAGTTTTTCATGTCGCTGGCCAGAGCTCACCTCTAGTTTTGGGAAGTAACATACTTCCCTACATACTAGCTGATGTTTCCGAGATGGATTTTTTCTCTTTTCTCTCCTTTTACGATCTCTAGGCCAAATTCTCTTCCTGACCTAGAGGTGTCTTCTAAATAAATTCTTATAAATGAATAAATCTTAAATTTAATCAATTTCTTGAGTACCGTTTATATACCATCGTTTTGGTCACTTAGGGAAATCATTCCAGGGGGCGGGGAGAGGGAGGGAATCGTCGGCTGGCTCGTCGGCTGAAGCTCGCTGGCTTGTTATTTACATTTTTGATTATGTACATCATGGTTCAATGCATGGCTAAATTTTTTCTAAAAACTTCTCACGGTAAATGGTAGCCAGATGGCAAGCGCTAGTGGGAGAATGGATTGTTATAACTATTTAATTTGACGAGTTGGATTATCTAATTGTTTACTTAATGTCAATTTTCAAGGAAAACCACACTTTTCAATTTGTACATTGTAAAACGGAAGGGAAATACTGAAGTCAGCGATTTGGAGTTTCGATTTTCGGAATCGACATAGTTTTTTAGTTTGACATGATGTACCGACACTTCCAAATCCCTCAAGGACGAACTCAGATGTCATCTCATTCCTCAAGCGATTTTCCTGGAAAACCACACTTTTCAATTTGTACATTGTTAAACGGAAGAGAAATACTGAAGTTATCGATTTGGGGTTTCGATTTTCGGAATCCTTATAGTTTTCTCGTTCGACATGATGTACCGACACATCCAAATCCCTCGAGGACGAACTCAGATGTCATCTCATTCCTCAAGCCCGCACTTCTACGTTGAGCGCGCTAGTGTACCAGCCGCGCTCGCCGCTCGCCGCGATTTGGATCAGTTGGGACGGCTCTGACGTCACGCGAATACTTTTATTATTATTTTAATAAAACCGAAACTTCCCAACTGATCCAAATCCCAACTGATCCATTTCCCAAGTGATCCAAACCTGGTTTCGGTGCATTTGGATCACTTGGGCTTTGGACCAGTTGGGAATTTAATTATTTTTCAATTTATTTTGGATCACTTGGGTTTTGGATCAGTTGGGATTTGGATCAGTTGGGGCCGTCCCTTATTATTATTATTATTATTATTATTATTATTATTATTTTAATTATTATTATTATTATTTTTATGATTATGACTATTATTATGATGATGTTTATTATTATTATTATTTCAAAGTTTGTTTTCTAAGTGTATAAGTAACAAAAGAAATAATGATGACGATTTTAATAGCAAAACAAAAGTTATGTATGGGAATAAAATTAAAGTAATTAAAGAAATGTGTATGAAGTTAATTAAAGTTTGTTAAATAGATTACTTTGGATGAGAAATTTGGAAAGTCTGTCGCCGTTATCATATGATAGAAGTTCTTCATATGATTGGGAGAGATCAAATTGCAGGCGCAAGGCATCATATTTGGTACATTCTGCTAGCATATGATGTACGGTTAAAGGTACATCACATGTGTCACATATGGGAATAACCTTTTCTCTGGTTAAGAGATAGATAGATAGATAGATAACTTTATTCATCTTGACAGGCACATTGTACATTGTTTGACTCCCGGAGGAGAAGGTGAATAGCCTAAGGTAACTTACAGCTAAGTATACCGTATTAAATCCTTGTACTACAGAGTAATCATGTACATTAAGTAAATAAAGAAAATTAAGAAAATAAAAAACAAATTAATACATTGTAATTGTAACATTGTGGACTGTGAAATCTTTACTCAATGGTGGTAAGAATAATAATTTATATGATGTAGGGGTATCTAGTTACAATTATTTGTGGATAAGCCAACATGTGGGAGGATAATATAAAAGTGGAATTTGAAAATAAGCGAGTTGCTATTAATGATAATTACATTGATGTAATATATTATTTTATGGAAGTATAACTGGATAAGAGAATTGTTCAATGAGGTGATTTACAATTGGTGCAAGATAATGGTACAGATGAAAGTATGAGACATAATGATATGGAGGCATAGGCCTATAACTGAAAAATAGTAACCAAATGTTACAATATTAGTCGACTTCCGTGTGTTAGGCGTGTGTGCCCTATACGAAGGCTAGACAATACCACCTATTCTAGCTACGTGAGAGTCGAGACGTAGGTGGACGAATTTTGTTAGTCAATGTGGGCATCACACTACGCAATTTGTTATTTTGCAACACATCCCAAGATGCTTGTCGCAAATCCAACAATCTTTGCTTGAATCCACTCTTGACATCTGGAACGGGAACTAGATTGAAATCAACGTCGCGACGCTGGGAAGCTTCCTAAGCAGCCCTATCAGCGTGTTCATTTCCCTCTATGCCCACGTGTCCAGGTATCCAGCAAAACTCTATTATATAACCCTTAGAGGTTGGTTTTTCTAAATAGAATTGGATGTCTTGTACCAAATGATGACTTGAATACATGAGTTCTATAGCTTGAAGTGAACTTAAACTATCTGAACACAAAAGGTATTCTCCACAACGACAGCGTAGAATGTATTTAAGAGCTTCACGGATGGCGAATAATTCTGCAGTGAAAACTGAACACACGTCGCTTAGCCTGAAACGTTTAGTTAAGGTGGAGCAATAAAAAGCACTTCCAACCTTGTTGTCAATTTTGGAGCCATCTGTGAATACCAAAGTAAACCATTGATGTTCATGGCAAATCTCTCTAAAGTTTATTTTGAATACACTATCGCAAGTAGAGTTTTTATCAAAACGACAAAGGTCAAATATAATAATCGGCTCTGGTGTAAACCAGGGCGGGTAATTGCTTAATACAAAATTAAAAACTTTTGGCAGATGAAATTCTATAAGATTAAACAAAAGTTTGTTTCACAGACGAACTTAAGTACGACAAGAGAAACTTAAGCGCTTCAACCGGGTAGGCTATATCGCGCTGCATTTGATATTGTGAGTTAAAAAATTAAAGTTCTTTGTTGCTTTTATTTAAGTGACGTCGTTGCCGTTAACGTCGACATCGAGAGAGTAAGGGAAGGGATTTAGATACATTAAGTGTGAGGGCGCGTCAACCGTAATGATATAGTTTTGGTTTATTTGGATTAAGGACGCGTCAACCGTTAGGTCATAATGCACCACTCTAACTTAGGGGCGGGGGGGGAGAGGAGGGGCACATGCTGGTCAGAACCAGCCACGGGTAAGGGGAGGAAGGGGGGTTTCTCAAGTCGCGGTCGTCATCGTCTTTGTCATAGTTCGTTGTGTAATTGTCATCGTCGTCGTGGAGGTCGTCAAGGGAAGGGGGCAAGGTCCACGACGACGATTGCCAGAGCTCGCCTCTATTTCGGGGAGTAAAATTCTACCCTTCATACTAGCTGATGTTTGCAAAGTGGATTTTTTCTCTTGAATCGCCTTTTACAATAAGCAGAGCCATGCTCTGGGCCAATTCTACCCCGGGCCCAGACGGGGTGTTAACCTATAGGTCATTATGCACCACACTAGTCTAGATGTTGTGGGGAGGACATTGCGATGCTGTTCTAAAACAATCCATGAGTAGGGTAACGACGACGACGACGACGACGTGAGAAACTAGGGCGCTTCAACCGGTTAGGTCATATTGCGCCGCCTGTGAATGAAAGTAAATTAGAAGAGTTAATGCAGGTATGTTTGATGATAAGATTGTTTTCTAAGTGTATAAATAACAAAATAAAATGATGATGATGAAAGTAATAGCAAAATAAAAGTTATGTATGTGAATGAAAATAAAGAAAAGAAAGAAATGTGTATGATGTGAATTAAATTTTGTTAAATAGATTACTATGGATGAGAAATTTAGAAAGTTTGTCGCCGTTATCATATGATAGAAGTTCTTCATATGATTGGGAGAGATCAAATTGCATGCGCAAGGCATCATATTTGGTACATTCTGCTAGCATATGATGTACGGTTAAAGGTATATCACATGTGTCACATATGTGAATCAACTTTTCTCTGGTTAGGAGATATCCGTGAGTTAGTCGTGTGTGGCGTATTCGAATTCTAGACAATACCACCTCTTCTCTACGTGAGAGTCGAAACGTATGAGGACGAATTTTATAAGTTAGTGTGGGCATCATACTACGCAATTTGTTATTTTGCAACACATCCCAAGATGCTTGTCGCAAATCCAACAATCTTTGTTTGAATCTACTCTCGACATCTGGAACGGGAACTAGTTTGAAATCAACGTCGCGACGCTAGGAAGCTTCCTTAGCAGCCCAATCAGCGTGTTCATTTCCCTCTATGCCCACGTGTCCAGGTATCGAGCAAAACTTTATAACATAACCCAAAGAGTTTAGTTTTTCTTAATAGAATTAATGGCATTGTGCCAAATGATTTGAATACACGATTTAAGTGAACTGAAGAAAGAACACAAATAGTATTCTGACCACCATCATCTCGCCTCTAGATTCGGAGAGTTAATAACTCCACAATTTACCAGATAAAGTTCGAAGTTGATTAGGTTGACGGGCGTGTCAACCGTTAGGTCATATTGCGCCTCCTGCGATAGAATAGTTTATTAGTTATTTAATAACTATATATATATTCAAAGGGGTGTAACGTAAGGGGTGACGTAGATTGACGCATGATGTTTGCGAGATGGACTTTTTTACCTTATACAGCAAGCAGAGTTGGGGTGTTTTCAAGGTGTCACTCAGTCATCATGAAAAGCGTTGTGTAATTATAAACTGTCATAATCAGGTTGATTTAAGTACCTGACAACACGTGCCAAAATTGATTGGGCTTGGGATTGGGAACTTGGTTGTCGTTACTGACTAACCAAAACTTAACCAATCTAAATCCATGGACCAAGCTTTTAATTTTGAATGACGTCTGTTAATTTTGATATTTCCACATGTGAATGTTTCAATAAATTTATTTATGTTGTATGTTACTTTTGTTTATATATTTATTTTATAATCATTGTTAGATAATAATATAGATATTGATCTATCATTAATTAATTATATAATTAATAAAAATATTTATTATTTCAAACAAAATAATGGGCTTGGTAACACTTCTAGATCTCACCACTTTATGCAGTTGAGCCACTTGTATCTTCCTCGTTTTCGGCTTGGCCCCCCTTTTTTTTTAAAAAAAAATTTGCTTTTTTGTATGGTATATCATTTTGTTTTTAGAACGTACACGGCATGGATGTAAGCATTCAAGTAGAAGAAATAACTTGAATGAATGAATGAATGAATCTTTATTGTACAATCTTGAGTGTATTACACTCTTTACAGATTTTGTAGTTACATTGTTGTTATTATGCATATTTATTAATCATGGTTTAATATAAGACTAAACTAAGTTGAAGTTAGATTTTGTAATTGCATAGTTGGAATGTTTACTGGTGATCTATGTTTATAATATAGGCCTAAAACTAAAACTAAAGCTAAGAGTAAATATATAATCAAAAGTAACATAATGCCTAAAACTAAAAGTAAAGAAAAGAAGCATAATAATATAATCTGATTGTGACATGCTAACAGTAGAATATTGAAGGTTAGACAAAAGAAGAAAAGAAGACAGAATGTGGTATAGAGCAACAAGCGATCTAACACGAGACAATTCTCCATGTCACTCGATTGTCCTTTAGAGTTATACATATTATAGTTTTGTAGTTAGGAGCTTGATAAGAAGTTGAAATAATCAGAGCTGTCTGAATGAAGGGGGCAGGGAAGAGTTGGCGGTGTTGGGTAGATGTAGTTATATTTCAAAAGCAGTTCTAATTTCGGTAAAAGATGTTTTTTCAGTGAGTTTTAAAATAGTGCACTATTCATGTCCTTAAGAGGGGGGGGGGTGTTTAGGGTAGGTTGTTATATAACATGGATATCCCTATGATGAGTGATGCTAAGTTAAACTTTATTAGTGCTATATTTTTTTTTTATTACAATGGATTAAAAATAAAATCTCTTCATACAAAATAAGAAGGATTTTGAGCATCGCAGTTATAAATTATAACACAAAGATACCTATTTCTTGTTGTGTACGACAACCACTCGTATGCACTCAAACGGTCAATTCATAAATAAAGATCAAATTTTTAAGTCTTTGTTATTTTGTCTCTCAAAACATTATCCATTGGGGGCCCACGCCAAATCCATTTCTCACAAAAACACGAATAATTAATTTGTTATATTTCCATTATCTCAGTTCCAGTTTTCAGCTAATCCAACGACCGTTTGTAAAGCACATGGCCACTGAGGATGACTGGACATCGTGAGAATTTTGGCTTCTCCAACAAATCCATTGAGCGGCCCAAAAACGTGATAACGTGCCATAGGGCCAGCCAGCCAGCAACCCACCCACCCAACTGGAAGAAGAAAGTATTTTGAAAACGTATCTTGACGTACTCAATAATTTCAAGAACGCCATCAGCAGATCGGGGTGAAAACTAGAATGGGTCATCTCATAGTAAAAAAAACCATCGATTGAAGCAAGTTGCAGGTTTCTATCTCCCATGGTGTTGCGGCGGCAAACACTGTAAAATGCCAATGAAGGGCTGTGGTATCAGGCGCTTAATTATTTTTTATTTAATGTATTTTTCCGCCCGCTCCAGCGAGAAAGGCCATTGTAGGGCACAATTCCCGCTTAGCCTGTATAAGCGTCACAACAAACCACACATAAGTGCTAGAAAACCAAATTAGCATAAAAAAGAAACAAGTTGGTCATTCAGACATAACGGAGAACATAGTGGAAGCGGAGCCGCGCGGGGCTTGGCCGTGCGCTTCCGCACACTAGATTAAAATTCTCTATACTTACTAGCTAATGTTGGTTGTCTTTTATGAATAGCAGAAGCCATGCTCTGGGCCTATTCTTCCCTGGGCCAGACCCTTATTGGAACTAATAGGAAACCAATGTTTCTGCATATTGGTTAGGGTTTTTTGTCTCTAACCCATTCACCATGGTGGAGTACCCAAAACCCACAAAGGGGTAGGTTACCCCCTGCTGTCGAGGTAAACGGCACGGCTCGCCGCCGCGAAACCATAGTCTGCACGCCCTGTACCCGACGACCATGCCAGAGCTCGCCTTAGTTTCACCAGAGTACTCCTTCTCGTTGCTTGTTGATGTTTGCTGTGAGATCGACTTCATCTCTTCCTCGTCTTTACGATTAGCAGAGCCATGATAGGGAGGTACTATGCCACACAACGACCAGAGAAACTAAGGCGCTTAACAAGTAAGGTATTTTTTGCCGCCTCAATATTTGAGGGTAAAAATAGATGATTTGTTTCCTTTCAAGTTTATAAAATAAAGTGATAAATTGCAGTTAATAACGAAGTTAATGTGTACTAATTAGTGCTTCTATGGAAATCTAGAATATTGTTGAAGTGTTAATTAGTAATTATAAAAAAACAAATAACTTCGGATGTGAATCGAGAAAAATGTGAAGGCTACTGCCGTATTAAGAAGGCCTTGTGTAATTTGAATATACAAGGGGTTGGTCAGCAAGGCATCATATTTAGTTTCGTTTGTATGCGGCATTTCTTTAATGTATTTCTGAATTGAAAATGGTCTTTATTACACTTGTTCATACAGAGGTTTTATTTGAACTTACACCCCTTCTCTGTTTGTAAAATCATATCATCAGAAGCCTATAAAATAAGGGAAACCCAACACTTTGTGTTGCGTGTGAGAGTAATGCCATCGCAGGGGATCACACAAGGCACCAGGAAAGCTGACCAACCTCTGCTCGATGAAGGTCACCGCAACACTCATCATGGAAGTACACGACTACGTGAGATACTATAGGGCGCTTCAACCGGTTAGGTCATATAGCGCCGACTGTGATATTTTAGCTAATAAAACAAGTTTGTTGTGTTTGATGTTTATATTGCCTTCTAGTTTTATGAAAAAAAAATATAAAATATTAATGTAATAGTTTTTTTTAAATTAAGGGCCCGTCAACGGTTAGGTCATAATTCGCCGTTCTAGCCTGGGTGATATGTGGAAGATTTTTTTTTGGGGGGGGATTTACGACGCGTCAATCGTTAGGTCATAATGCACCACTCCAGCCTAGGGGATATGGGGAGGAGGAGCCCACGCTGATCAGAACCAGCCATGAGTAAGGGGGGGAAGTGGGGCTTCTCACGTCGCGGTCCTCAATGTCTTTGCCATCGTTCTTGTTTTCATTGTTTTCGTCGTAGTCAGGGAGGGTAACAAGGGTAGGGGATGGTGTCCCGGACGACGTTTTCCAAAGCTCGCCTCTAGTTTCGGATAGTAAAATACTTCATTACATACTAGCTGATGTTTGTAAGATGGTCTTTTTCCTCTTGAATCGCCTATAACGATTATCAGAGCCATGCTCTGGGCAAATTCTACCCCAGGCCCAGACGGGGGTGTTATAGTGATAGTGTGTAATGGGTTTTGCTTACAAGAAGATCTGCAGCAATAGCTAACTGGTATTAGGAGGATTGGCAGCGGTCACAGGTAAGTGGCAAACAGATGTGTTAGAGATGGACAAACCCCCTTTAGGTCAATCCACTCACCATTGAATCCCAAACAACAGCCCTAGCTTTGACAGCAAGTACTGATATGGTGGAGAGGAGATATAAATTAAAAATCTTCTATCAGAATGAACAATCAGTTGGTAATAAGGGCGAACAATATAAAAAAAAACAATATGTAAAGTGGAAACCCGAGACATCTAGTGTTTAACTGAAGATGCGATTTGAAATTTCGAAAAAACAAACTACGACGACGTGAGAAACTAGGGCGCTTCAAGTGGTTAGGTTATGTTAAGCCGCCTGTGATATTGAACGTTAATAAAATGAGTTAATGGTGTGTTTGATGATTTTTTTGTTTTCTGTTGATGGAGAAGAAAATAAAATTATGGTGATGTTATTAATAGCAAAACAAAATAAATGGACAAAATTTCAATGAAAAACAATATGAAAAGGAAATTAGTATGATGTGAATTTAATCTTGTCACATAAAGTACTTTTAATGAGAAATAAGAAAGTTTGCATGTCGCCGTTATCATGGATAAAGTTCTTTATAGGCATACGAATGAGAGAGTGATCAAAATTGAGTGCGCAATTCATCATTTGGTACATTCAGATAACGTATGATAAATGGTTTATTAGAATAATAGGGCGCTTCAACCGTAAGGTCATAATGCTCTAGCCTAGTCGATATGGGTAGGGGAGGAAAGGTGGAGACTCATACGTCGCAGTCGATAGACTCTGTCATCGTTCGTTGTGCCATTGTCATCGTCTTCGGGGATCTCGTCATGGGGAAAGGGAGGTGTCCTCGACGTCGATTGCCAGAGGTCACTTCTAGTTTTGGAAGTAAAATACTCTCTTGCAAGGTATTCTCGAGATGGACTCTTATTCTAAACCCGCCTTCTTTTCGTCTTTATCATCGTCATCGTTCGTTTCTTCATTATTGCGTCCCCGACGCCGAATGCCAGAGCTCTCCTCTATTTCCGGGAGTAGTACACTCCCCATTTTAACTAGCTTTTTTTTTGTTTATTAAGATTAAGGACCGCTTTCAACCGTTAGGTCTAATGCACCACTCTAGACTAGAGGATATGAGGAGAGGAGGATTGGTTCATTGGATTAAAGACGCGTAAAAACCGTAAGGTCAAAAATGCGCCTCTCTACCCCAAGATATGTAGGAAGGAGGCCTATGCTGGTCAGAACCAGCCATGGGTAGGGGCGAAAAGTGGGGGGGGGTCGTCATCACCTTGTCATCGTTCGTTGTGTCATTGTCATCGTCGGGGAGATCGTCAAGAGAAGAGGACATGGTCCCCGACGACGATTGCCAGAGCTCGCCTCTGGCTTCGGGAAGTAATATATACTCCCCACTTACAAGCTGATGTTGGCGAAGATGATGACATGTCAATAACGATGTGAGAAACTAGGGTACTTCAAACGGTTAGGTCATATAGCGCCGACTGTGATATTGAAAGTTAGTGAAATAAGTTTTTGGTGCATTTGATGATTTTATTGTTTCCCTTATTTATAATAAAAAATCAAATTAAGGTGATGATAGTAGGCCTGATAGCAAAAGAAAATGATTTATTTGAATGGAAATATGTATTTTTTAAATTGACTTTCTCAAAGGAGGCTTATTACCTAGTCTAGTAGACCAGGAGCCAGAACCTTTGGAAAAAAGTTTTGTTCAACCCAGTTTACATCTAAAATCTGACTTGACCACGTGGTAGTATGCACCTTTTGAAAAATCTCTAGGGAGGATGTCACTTCGAATTGTGGTACCAGTTTTTTTTAGCAGCCGTTTTGTTTTTTGATGTGCGATCATTGAAAAGCTTAGTCGGTACTAACTCAAAATGTACATATCTCGTGACACAGTTAACCTAATTTATTTTTTCTTATACCGATTTGTGGGTAATTGTATGTTCTAACTATTGTTCACAACTAATTTTTCATAGACATATGATTTCATTGTTGAAAAATGCAGACATGGCAATAATAGTGTAAATAATTTTACTAAAATGTGATTCAAGCACAAATTCACAAATATTTTTTGTCAGTTAGCGCAATGTTTTTATACATTATTAGGATTTATAAAACTAGCTTATGGACACCATATACAAAAAAATACGGATTATTGCACGTTTGAGTACATAAGCGTTGAAGGCTGAGCATTTTAAGTGGATTGTACGCTATTTAACTATGATTTTTGTCCAACTTCATTTTGTCATTGCTAGTATAGAATAACATTTTGAAAGTAGTTCCAACAAACAATACATGCAAATGGCAAAATTGAATGATATTCAAAATGCGATTTAAAGATTTTTGCAGAATAGTCGATATTATGGAATTTTCAGTTTCAAAAGTGGAAAAAGTGGAAAAGTGCGATCTTCAGTGACAAAATTTAATTGCTGCCACTTATATTTTTGGAAAGTATAATTTAAGTGTTTTTGAAGGTTCTCTGAAAATGTAATAAAATTGGGAGCAGTCGTTTGTCCTGGACAGCAAAGAAATAAATGCGGAAATGTACAAATAATCAAAAACGTCCGAGGAAATGGTGCAACGACGACGACGTGAGAAACTAGGGCGCTTCAACCGGTTAGGTCATATTGCGCCGCCTGTGAATGAAAGTAAATAAGAAGAGTTAATGCAGGTATGTTTAATGATTAGATTGTTTTCTAAGTGTATAAATAACAAAATAAATTGAAGATGAAGAAAGTAATAGCAAAATAAAAGTTATGTATGTAAATGAAAATAAAGAAAAGAAAGAAATGTGTATGAAGTTAATTAAAGTTTGTTAAATAGATTACTTTGGATGAGAAATTTGGAAAGTTTGTCGCCGTTATCATATGATAGAAGTTCTTCATATGATTGGGAGAGATCAAATTGCATGCGCAAGGCATCATATTTGGTACATTCTGCTAGCATATGATGTACGGTTAAAGGTACATCACATGTGTCACATATGGGAATAACCTTTTCTCAGGTTAAGAGATATCCGTGTGTTAGGCGTGTGGTGCCCTATACGAAGTCTAGACAATACCACCTCTTCTCTACGTAAGAGTCGAGACGTAGGTGGACGAATTTTGTTAGTCAATGTGGGCATCACACTACGCAATTTGTTATTTCTGCAACACATCCCAAGATGCTTGTCGCAAATCCAATAATCTTTGCTTGAATCCACTCTTGACATCTGGAACGGGAACTAGATTGAAATCAACGTCGCGACGCTGGGAAGCTTCCTTAGCAGCCCGATCAGCGTGTTCATTTCCCCTCTATGCCCACGTGTCCAGGTATCCAGCAAACTCTATTATGTAACCCTTAGAGGTTAGTTTTTCTAAATAGAATTGGATGTCTTGTACCAAATGATGACTTGAATACATGAGTTCTATAGCTTGAAGTGAACTTAAACTATCTGAACACAAAAGGTATTCTCCACAACGACAGCGTAGAATGTATTTAAGAGCTTCACGGATGGCGAATAATTCTGCAGTGAAAACTGAACACACGTCGCTTAGCCTGAAACGTTCAGTTAAGGTGGAGCAATAAAAAGCACTTCCAACCTTGTTGTCAATTTTGGAGCCATCTGTGAATACCAAAGTAAACCTTTGATGTTCATGGCAAATCTCTCTAAAGTTAATTTGAATACACTATCGCAAGTAGAGTTTTTTATCAAAACGACAAAGGTCAAATATAATAATCGGCTCTGGTGTAAACCAGGGCGGGTTATTGCTAAATACAAAATTAAAAACTTTTGGTAGATGAAATTCTATAAGATTAAACAAAAGTTTACATCTTAATCCCGTTGGAAGAGATGCCTTGGGTTTGTTATCAAAGTGTCTGACATATGTCGTGTTAAAAACATTCCGATTTGCTGGATGGTTAGGCATAGCTTTAATTTTCATTACATACGTACCCTTTCAAGTTTCTCCTTTCTGCGAAGGAGGATATACCTGACTCGGCATACAAGCTGACTACGGGGCTTGTTCGAAATGGCACCAAGAGCAATACGAAGACCACAATGGTGGACAGTGTCTAGAAGTTTAAGGGTTGTGTTACTTGCTGAAGAGTATACGAAACATCCATAGTCCATCTTGGAGCAAACTAGAGATCCGTAAATTCTCAACATGCAAGTCCTATCTGCACCCCACGATGTATTACTGAGAACTTTCAATAGGTTGATTTCCAACATGCATTTTTTGCGTAACTCAACAACGTGGTCTTTCCAATTTAGCTTTTTGTCAAACACCATGCGATAAGACGGACATTTGGTTTGAATAGAAGTTCTACATTGTTAAACGATAGTTGTGGGTCATTTTGGATTCCTTGAAGACGGCAAAGTGAATGCACTGAGTTTTTTCGGGAGAGAATCGTGTCCCCCGCTTTCGAGCCCATTCACTTATATTGTTCAATCCAATTTGCACGTGTCTTTGAGCTGTTGATAAATTTACCGATCTGTAGAAGATTCCCAGGTCATCTACAAATAGGCACGACATTAGGCTCTTTGGGATTCAATCCACTACACTGTTTATTCCAATAGCAAACAGCGATACCGACAAGACCGAGCCTTGTGGTTGTGGTACACCTGTTTCCAGTGAGAACGAGTCTGACAAAACATTGTTAACACGCACTTTGAAAATTCTATCTTTTAAAAAGTTTTCTAAAAATTTTGGCATGTGCCCTCTAAAACCCCACTCGTGAATCTGTTGAAGTATATTATACCTCCATGTTGTATCGTATGCTTTTTCAATGTCAAAAAGCACACCAACAACATGTTGTTTTTTTTTGCAACAAACCCTTCTTGAATAAACGTCTCTAATCGAACCAAGTGGTCGATGGTGCAACGACGTTGACGAAATCCACATTGGACGTTCGCCAATAAACCGCGTGTCTCCAGCATCCACATTAGTCGTTTGTTGATCATCTTTTCGAACAATTTGCAAAAGCAACTTGTCAGAGAAATAGGGCGATATGAAGTCGGCATCGACTTATCTTTTGTGGGTTTAAGAAGTGGAATTAAGATGGCACTACGCCAACTATCGGGAAATATGTCAGACAACCACAAAATATAAAAAAATAAAATAATAACTTCCAATGAGGGATCAGTCAGGTGCACAAACATGTCGTTGTGCATTTTGTCTTCTTCCACAGATGTGCGACGTAATGAGCTTTAGTTTGTTAACCGCCATTATCTCACATATCTTTCTCTCTTCCGTCCATCTAGGACAATCACGGGAATAAGAAGCATGAGGACCACTACTATTGACACACTTGTTTGGATGTTCACACTGCACTTCACCATGAGATTTTAAACCGCATTTTCTGCAAATTGGTTCCGATTTACAAACATTCTTGGTGTGTCCAAACCTTTGACAGGTGAAGCATCTCATGGGGTTTGGTATATAGGTTCTAACATCTTAAATGTGGTATCCCACTCACACTTTTTCAGGTAAATCCTTCGTGTTGAAGGTGAGGATTGTTGTTCCAGTTGGAAATTCTTCTCCATCAACACGGGTCATATTCTATACAAGTCAATGACACCTTGTTTGGAGAGTTCCTCTTTTAGTTCCTCATTGGTTACATATTCTAGATCAAAACAACTAATAATTACTTAAGAATTATTCAGTTGTTCATGTAGCTTAACCTCAATGTAAAATAGGAAGTCGAATTTGGTAGTTTTCAGTAATAGTTCAGACTGCTTATCATTAGCAGTCTCAACCAGATGCAATCCATTTTGCAGTTTCCGTACTGATTTTACGGTACCTGCTACTCCTTGAATTGCTTTTGCAATCGCAACTGATGATATTTAAAAAATGTTGTGTTCTCTTTTAAAGATTTTATTGTCAAAATTCTAGGTAATTTAGTACTTTGTTTGAAGTTTTTTACCATAGTGTCAAGGGTAATTGCTGGTTCAAATAAAGACCTAGGTATTTTCTTTGATGGTATTGGTTTGTTTTGGGGATGGGAAATGGGGTAATTGGGATGATTAAAATTTTCAAAAAATAGAAACAGGCGACAACCTACAAAATTTCCCGGAAAAAGACTCAACTTACCCATGTTGGTTCTACCTCATAGGGCCTTGTAAACATTAAAGATTTATTTTTTTCATCAGGATGGTGTGTAGGAAAGAGCCAATTTTATGTCCGGACCACAGACATAGACGCAATAGCCTCTGGCTTCGGGAAGTATATATACTCCCCACTTACAATCTGATGTTGGCGAAGAATGATGACATTTCAATAGAACGATGTGAGAAACTAGGGCACTTCAAACGGTTTAGGTCATATTGCGCGATTGTGATATTGAAGTTAGTGAAATGAGTTTTTGGTGGCATTGATGATTTTATTGTTTCCTTAGTTTATAACAGAAAGTATAAAAAATTAAGGTGATGATATTAGGGCCCTGATAGCAAAAGAGAATGGTTTCTTTGAATGGGAAATATGTATTTTTCTAACATGACTTTTCTCAAGGAGGCTTATTATCTAGTCTAGTAGACCAGAGCCGAAACCTTTGGAAAATTTTGTTTCAACCCATTTTAACAAATCTCAAATCTGACTTGACACCTCTCTTGGTAGTATGCACCTTTTGAAAAATCTCTCGGAGGATGGTCACTTTCGAATTGTGGTACCATTTTTTTTTTTAGCAGGCCCGTTTAGTTTTTTTGATGTGGCGATCATTGAAAAGCTTAGTCGGTAACTAACTCAAAATGTACATAGCTCGTGACACACAGTTTAACCTAATTATTTTTTCTTATGCCGATTTGTGGGTAATTGTATGTTCTTACTATTGTTTCACACCAATTTCTCATAGCATATGATTTAATTGTTAAAAATTGCAGACTTGGCAATAACTAATGTAAATAATTTTACTAAAAGGTTGATTCAAGCACAATTCCGAAATTATTTTTGTCAGTTAGCGCAATGTTTTTTAATACATAATTAGGATTTTAAAACTAGCTTAATGGTACACCATATATAAAAAATTACGGATTACTGCAACGTTTGAGTACATAACGTTGAGGCTGAGCATTTTTAAGTGGATTGTAACGCTATTTAACTATGAGTTTTATCCAACTTCATTTGTCTTGCTAGTATAGAATAACATTTTGAAAGTAGTTCAACAAACAATACATGCAAATGGCAAAATTGAATGATTTCAAATGCGATTTAAAAGATTTTTGCAGAATAGTCGCTATTATGGAATTTCAGTTTCAAAAGTGGAAAAAGTGGAAAGTGCGATCTTCAGTGACAATTTTTGCTCCCACTTATATTTTTTGAAAGTATAATTTATGTGTTTTTTGAAGGTTCTCTGATAATGTAATAAAATTGAGCAGTCGTTTTGTCCTGGACAGCAAGAAATAATGCGGACATGTTCAAATAATCAAAAACGTCCGAGGAAATGGTGCAAGTAAATAGTTCATCTGAGGTCACACAGCATTCAAATTGGGGAAAGGTACTTTCATCGTCTTTGGCATCGTTCGTAGTTTCCTTTCCCATCGTCCGTCGGGCAGTCGTCAAGTCGAACTAAGGTGTCTCGACGACATTGCTCGAGCTCGCCTCTAAGTTTCGGGGAGTATTAATGTCCCCTCTTATACTAGCTGATGTTTGGAGGCTGGACTTTTCCCATTGAAATCGCCTTTAAGATTAGCTCTCATGCTAATCGCAAAAAGGCGTATTTCTGCTTCTGGGCCAAATTTTACCCTGGGCTCAGACGTAGGTATATTGCAACTTTAAAAAATCGCGAATTCGTTTTTTTTTTCTTACCGAGTTTTGGCACATCCCTTCCTATTGCTTTTCCAGTACCAAATACCCCACACCGATCTTTGGTTGGAAGCCTACCCAGGTTGGCAATGCATGCCCCTCTTCAGGTGACTCACTACGTATTTAATTTTTTGTTTATTTGATTAGGACGCGTAGACCGTTAGTCTAATGCACCACTCTAAGCCGAGGGGATGTTATGGTAAGGATGGTCTTATGCTGGTTTGAAACCAGCCAGTACGTGAAGGGGAGGAAGAGGGTTTTTCTCATCGCGGTCGGGGGGGGCACACATTGTCTGTGTCATCCTTCGTTGTGTCACTGTCATCGTCGTCGGAAAGGTCGTCATGGGAAGGGGGAGGTGTCCCCGACGACGATTGCCAGAGCTCGCCTCTAGTTACGTGGAGTTATATACTCACCTCTTACTTGCTGATGTTTGCGAGGTGGACTTTTTCTCTTGAATCGCCCTTTACGATTAGCAGAGCCATGCTCTGGGCCAATTCTACCCCGGGCCCAGACGGGGTAGGTATATTAGGTATACCAATGTTAAGAAGTTGTCCTATGTTGTGTAAGACATTTAATTCCTTTCATTCGCATAAACGAGTGAGGTGAATGCTCGGGAAATCAGCCTTTTCAGTCAGGATTGCTGGTCATGACGAGATTTGAACCCAAGACATCCGAATCACCGGCTGCGGAATTACGCCACGATATCAGCATCTCTACCAAAATGAGAACTCGGCTCGTACATGTTATGGTTCATCTTGCATTGCCCGTCACGATGTTTTTAGATTTTTGTTTCATATTTTATATGTGATGTAATGTTAACATTAGAAATCTATAAAATAATAATAAAGTAGCCGGTAGTCGATTTAAAAAATATTTAATTAATGAATGACGATTAATATTTCGTCCCTTTTATTTGTTTCTAACTCGCTACACTTATCCATGAAGATAGATCCTTGACCAATTCTAAAATAGAAAAAAATCTTCACTTTCTGTTTTAAATTATGTCATTAGTTTAAGGGTGCGTCAACGTTATATCAATAATGCGCCAATTCATCCGAGGGACTGGTCAGCCAGACAATGTAGGGGTGGAAGAGGGGTTATCGTTCTTTGACGTTGTTTATTACTAAACCATGCCGTTTTCGTATAGTGGTCTTAGAGAGTGTAAGGGTCCCCAAATACGACGCACAGAGCTCCTTACATATCTAGCCTGATGTTTGTGAGATAAGATTTTACTCTTTCCGCGCCTTCACAATGAGCATATCATATGATTTTTTTCATTTCATAATCATTATCGTTTACTGATCAGAAAAAGTATTTAATGCAACAATATTAAACATTTTAAGAGATCGCACGACGACGACCGTGAGAAACTAGGCGCTTCAACCGTTAGGTCATATTCTGTGCTGTTTTATTTATTATGTTAAATAAACTAGGAAACGCTCAGTTGGACCGTTGTTTGAGTGAGCACCGGTACGTGCAACATGACCCGAGTACGACATTCCCATAATCGCCCACCACCCAGTGTAGGCCTAACTGATATTGACATTGTACACTATTTACTATTCTAACATCTTTGCCTTGTACTAATTTCACGTCATGATGCCTTCTAAGTGTGTCTTTGTATCTTCCTGCCTACCTTCATTTAAACTTCATTCTCGAATTATGATTACCAATAGTCTTTAAGGTCATGACCGATTTTAGCTGAATATTTGGATAATAGGAGAGAATGTTATCTTATTTGACCCTGTAAATTTCATAACGATCGGAAGCATTTTTTATTTTTTTATATTCTTTCATTTTTAATTTTAATTTTTATACCTCTAACGATCGATTTTGTTAAAGAACTATAGAGCAACAACACCCCAGGTGGTAATGTAGATATGTAAAAAATTCCAGGTCGATCAGAGAAAATCGGTGCGACCTGTATCGAAGCAGAACAGAAAAAAACAAACAAAAAAAAACAGAACAAACAAAAAAAACAGACATTCGAGCCATAAGAGTCAAGTGCGAGACGCTCGCTACGCTTCGCTCAATAAGATATGTTGTATTTTTTTATTTTAAATTTTTTTGAATAAGGACGGCGTCAACCGTTAGGTCAAACTGCCACCATGTAACCTAAGGAGTGTATATGGGCAGGAGCCCATGCTGGGTCAAAACCAGCCACGGTGAGAAGGCGGTTTTCTCACGTCGCGGCGGTCCATCGTCTTTGTCATCGTTCGTTTGTGTTCGTTGTCATCGGTCGTCGGGGAATTGAACAAGGGAGGGAGGCAGGTCCCCGACGACGAATTGCTAGAGCTATCCTACTAAAGTCCGGGAGTAATAACCTTTTCTCTTCAATCGCCTTTTACGATAAGACAGACTTAACAAAATACCCTAGTATACGCCAAATACTAAAGTAAATATATATTTCTCATGCAGTATAGCTTAATTTACTTCAGCTAATGGCGGGGAAAAGCTGAGGGCTATCACTTAACACCTGCACCTTACACCTAACCTTCACCTTGCATGTAACGCCTGGTACAAATGAACAATCCAATGTCAAGTCAAAACATAATAATATATGTTTGCAATCTCAACATTCATCAAGGAGTCATTGCTAACACATGATTATAAAAGCGAACTGTAAAACTCTCTTCCTGTGCTGTGCGCCCTGGTCCCGCATTGGCGGGAGCGGGGGAGGGAATCCTCTTTAAACATCTTCAAAATCATTACCTTGCCTGACAAAGGGAGAAAACTAAAGCCGTTCAACCAGGTTTGTCATTATTTTTATTATTACTATTATTATTTATTTATTTTCAAGGTAATTTCACAGTAACAGATTATACATGTACTAACCCTTATACAATCATTGATGGAAGTAAGAAGTCTATCAGAGCAAGCCCCATACACAATGTGTCCTTACTATCGGATTTTGCCAGTGGATTTTTACTCTTGAATTGCTTTTACGATTAGGCAGGAGATATGCTATGGGCCATTCTACCCCGGGCCCTGACGGGGAAACGTTCACTGTCTTTGTTGGTTATTTGGATTAAGGACGGTCGTCAACGTTAGGTCATAATGCACCACTCTAACAGCTATGGGGGATGGGAGGAGGAGCCATGCTGGTCAGTTTACTATAACCAGCCACGTTAAGGTGAGTAAGGGTGGTTATCTCACGTCGCGGTCGTCCATCGTCTTTGTAATCGTTCATTGTGTCATTGTATCGTCGCCGGGGGTCGTCAAAGGAAGGGTCCGCCGACGACGATTGCCGAGCTCGCCTCTAGTTTTGGGAGTAAGATACTCCGCTTCTTACTAGCTGATGGTGCGAGGTGCAACCAGTTTTTTTTGGATTAAGGACGCCGTCAACGTTCGGTCATAATGCCCACTCTACCTAGGGGATATGTGGAGAGGCCATGCTGTTTAGCACAACCTCTGGGTAAGGGGAGTAAAGGTGGGGGGGGGTTCTCACGTCGCGGTCGTCATTGTCTTGTTAAATCTTGAAACAACCCGTGGGAAATCCCTTAACAAATTTCCACACTCAATTATACCCTATTAGAGACACCTCAGAGAGCTTGATTGCACCCAGGCAGCGTTTTACCAGGACAATTTATATAAAAAATAATATATTTCTGTTCCATCAGGACAAGCTTTTTTCATATTTTAACCCTTAAGGCTGCACAGAGTAGCCTATAATATCGGCGCGCTGCAGTGTCCCCGCATTTCAGTTGGAAACTCGGCCCACAATTGTCATATCGGCTATAATTTTTTTTTTACTCTTTTCACGGATAAAAATTTACTAGGACTTGTGTGATGGTCGATTTTCGAAATTGTATATAAAATGGGCTTATAAAAAATTGCGACGTTTGGGCATAATCCTTTTGAAAATATACCTTCACTTTAGAGCTTTATAAAAAATTAGAAAAACTTTTTATGGAAAATGTAACATCACTATAATCATCATTTTGGTCATCAACATTTATCTTCAAAATAAAATAAAATTACCAAAAATCGTGTGAGTAGTACCCGCTAAACGGAACTGAACTACACTACCAATGCATGTTTTGCCGCTGATTTTAGGCCTTTCAGCCCTGACAAGTGCCTCTCTGCGAACTACCGACGTTTTGAGTGACAGGACTAGTTCTTTATGTCGAAATAACATATTTCATTGGCACAGAGTAAAACTGTTTCGCTTACTTGCAGAACACCACTCGATGCCATGATACATGTTTACGTTTTTGATATGGAACACGGCAATAGTAGACGTTATGTTATTTGGTGTTAGCTGTTAAGCTTGAAATCAACCATTTTATTTTTTCACGCTGAGCCAATAGAAACTTACACAGCATTATCATAATCGGCATACGATATAATTCGATGGAAAATGCTAAATTTATAGTATGATCTGCAACGGTCAAAGTTCATATTAGGATTGCGCCTCGCACATGATTTGAACACATATTTACTTTATAGGCATGTACGACGCCATCTTTGTTAGGCCTAGTATATGATACGTGTCAAATTATAAACAACAAGACTTAAATTTAAAAATTAACTCGTTTTGGAGTCGAACCCGAATCATTCGGATCTATCCGCGCGTTTTCTATTGCGCGAGCTAGCGTATCCACGTCACAAAGTACTCTGACTCAATTGGAACGTCAAGGCACAATTTAAAAATGGACTAGTAAAATAGTGTTTCCAGTTTTTGGAGTCGTTTCGTGTTAATTACCGACTGTCAATACTAAATATCTAATATATTGGCATTAAAATTGTCTCCACTGGGGACTTTATAGAACCCCGGCCGGTCTCCCGCTGTCCGGGCGGTCGGGGCGGATGCTCTTGACCAATGAGCATTGGAGCGCGTCATGAATTCGGTTTTTTTGTCCCCCCCCCCCTAAAATTTTGGGAGTTATTTTTATTATTGCGGTGTGGATAGGTTATAAGTGTCGAGATAATCAAATACCAATGGTGAACATTGTGGGCAACCTACACCCCAGAACAATCAAGAACGTTTACAGGGTAGAAGTTCACGTGAGTAAATTCTAAAGCCGAATCATTGTACAAACTGTATTATTCGCATGGGCATATCCTCATTACACATGAAAGATATCAATCTAGGCTTTGTTTTGTGTCCTTTCAAAAATGACGAGTAACGCAATACATTAGTCTACAGCTGTCACCCACCGCCCCCTCCAGCAGCAAGCATTTCTCTTGCAATAGTAAGATAATTATTCTCTAAGGTCCATGCATCGTGTGTAAAGCTGACTCACAACGTATGCGTGACAAGTCTTTACTTTTTTACGCGTGTTTATCCAACTCACCGCATCATTGTTATTTTGTGAATATTGTTTATTGTGGCCATGCAAGTACCTAACCAACCCCATACGGATGATAAATAGCGGATCGACGACACATTCTTTAGATTGCCACTCATCGTCATTAGAAAATTTATAAAGATTACTTTATCAACTTCAAATGATAATTTTGTCTTTCAACTTGCTCTATCTAGTGCTATTATCTTTGGCTTTGACATGGTTGTTGATAATTATATTTTGGGTTTGAATGACCTGAGTTACCTGACATTGGCGAAAAGGTGTTCATATAATGTTCCGTAACTCAAAGTTTTTTTAACGGTGTCCTTCGTTACTACGATGAATCTTCTGACTATAAAACGAGACTCCTTAGTTGTGCAGTAAAGAAAGTAGTACAATCAAGAGATAAATACCCGATCTGGAACAACAGACAGACAATGTAAAAATATGGAAAACAAATCTTGTTCCACATGTTTTTAATATAATAAATAATAATATATTATATCTGCAGTATGCTGTCTTTCCCGCAGTTCTAGACTGGACTACTTAGACCAACAATTGTCATATCTGCATAAAATTAGGAAAACCTATTGACATAAATTAACTTATAACCTTATATAAACACATGATACCTAGAAGACGATTTTTGGAAAATAAACATTTGCTTTCGAATATTAAAAAATATTTCACCTTTCAAATTAATACGCAATTTCACATTATTTAAAATGTCGTGAGTTTGTGTGCGTGGTTGGGTATTGGAACATTAATTATTGTAGCTTGTTATATAATATTTTGTCAGCTTGCATTCATTCATCAGTATCTTGATCTAGGCCTACCATATTTGTATTGACTATGAAAATAGCAACTAGTGCTAATGAATAAAGAACACTAGTGGTGGGTATTCAGGATGTCCCATTGGGGGGGGGGGGGGGGGGGGGGGGGGGGGGAAAGGTCAATATGCCAAACAGGTGACTGGGTCTGGTGCGAGCCCCAGTCGCCGAGCCTTTTTTCGATTTTTTCTCGTATTTGCATTTTTTTCAACGCTTCGTAAAACGTGTAGAGTCAATACATACCTAAAGTTGCTATGTCGAATCATAAAATATCATTATTGTGCGAAGTCTGACTTTGTATAGTAATTTGTAATTTACCTATGTAAATATCATAGTTTAAGTTGCTCCCTCCTATATTTTTTCTTCAATCGATCACACACTCGATCTTTTTTGCGTTTTTTTTTTCGGGGCTAGATGGGTGGGGGCTTCAACCCCATAACCCATAAACCCCGCACTCGCCCCCTTGGATACGCCACTGAAAAACACTACTACTATACTACTACGACAAAAACAAAACAATAGAGTTTCACAACATCATAGTTTATGAGTTATTCGCCCTAACGCGTTGACGCCCCTTTCTCCAATAAATAATAACAATCTGTTGCAACTTAAAACTGAGCAGTCCATGTATTTATTCAGTGATAATAAACAATAGTTCGATATTAATAAACACTTATTATACCTGGTAGTGGGCAAGGCCATGAATCTCTATCTGATTTTGGGGAAGTGGGGAGGTAAAATGATCACTTAGGAATTGATTTGTGATACAAATGTGTGTAATCGTAAAAAAAAGTATACATTTATTGTATTCTAATTTGATTTTTAATGAATTATGGGCTCCAAATTTTTGGTGTCTTGGGTGGGGTGGTCTGTTTTACATGGCCACACATTCATTTGTTTTGAGTACCAAATAATTTTCTGGAGAAAATATTGTAAAAACAGGGATGATATAAGGCCTATCGCCCAATCCGACCAGATTTCTCGTTGGGCCAGTGTGTTGTGATGTGCCGAACGTGTTGAACTTCAACCCAATATAAGACTACCCTTTTGAAACTAAATGTTTGCTTTGGACCTTGATTCCTTTTCATTTTTACTACCACATCGCCCCTTCCCCCCACCCCCCTCCCCTTTAACACCAATCGCATGCAATGTTCTGGTCTTTGTCGCGAAAGTGAACAGCACAACACTGGCGTAAGCGAGAAAACGCGTGTGACCCATCTCACTCACACATAGGGTCCACCCGCTATCTGTCACATTGGGTTGGGTTGGCGGTAAGAGTGAGCCATTATCTGCTATCACAAACCCTGCTTTCTTAGATCTTAAAACTTCAAGATAACACTTAGAGAATCGTTCTCGTGATAACTAGAGAGAGCGGTGAGCATCCATCAATCCGCGACTATATAGCCTATCATATTAAACCCAATTAGTATTAAGAAAACACTGTTTTCAATATTCATCACAAAGTTTTCTGTTTTTGTTTCTAATATACTAAAAGTATGAACTCGTTGTCGTGTGGTTAAGGGGTCTGCTTCCCAATGCAGAAGGTCAGGGTTTCGATTTCCGTCTGCTAGGCTCTATTATGTTAGACTTCTGATGTGGATTCGAGTCCATCAGTTCCCTTAGGAATGTGTAAACGTCTGTTGACTTTGGGCTTGGAGTCCGTCCTAGCATCGTGCACATAATAAACTTTATAAGGCGGGATAACACCAATAATGAAAAGCAGTATAAGTGTTCTTTTGGCCTTAGGGAGGCGTGTCTGCACTGTGGAAGTACCTAAACTGTTTTTTGTCTTTATCACACTACTTACATATAATCGTGGCGTAATTACGGAGGCGATTTGGTCAGAGGGGGGCGAGGGGGAAAGCGCAATTTTATTGAAAATTAATTTAAATTTTTCTTAGATCTTGATATAAATGTTGTACATTTTTCTTATTGTTGCAATTTTTTCATAGATTTTTTAAGGTTTTTTGTAAACAAATTGTCACTATAACTCCCTATTCACACTTAGAAATCGAACTTTTTGCCGGGGCTCTGTGCCGCTTCACATTCCACACCCGTATCAACTGGTGGACCACCGCCTCCTCTCAGACCCCATGCCATTGTTCCAAAACGTGCTCGTTACCACAGAAAGAGCGTATACCCATAAATTTAGTTTTTGATGATACCACTGACTATCACTGTACCAGTGTACCTACATACCCTTTCGAGCTGTTGTGCTGACGCATTGATCTTTGGAGTACAACAATGTGCGGCTCCTGCGAAAAATAAGGGCAAAGTTATGCCTGTATGTATATACTGACAAGTGTTGGCTCATGGCTTGACTGATTCGGGAAGTCTCGGGGGGGTCTTGAATCCGTCACAACCTGTTCCTGATTATTATTACCGTGTAGATACTGCGGATAATTATTGAGTATGTATCTAGCATATTGATAATAATCAGTGGCGACTCGTTCTTTGTGCCTGGTGCTGTAGCACCACCACCATAAATCATCCATACTCCATTAACTGCATTTTTTGATAAGTTCATCAAACCAATGTGTAGGTATTGTAGATAAGGTATTCAAAAGTAGCCGCGCCGTGCTGCATAGATGGCGCTGATGGTCAACTTTTTCAACCGCGTAGTACATGGTGGTGATGGTTTTGAACCAAGCATATGTAGGAAACCTGCCCATGTGCTCCGCACCGAATTCGACGACGCCTTTTTGTAAGCCCTTTTAGCACGCAACGACTAGGGAACACGCGGTAAAACGAAACGCAAACCAACCGGTCTTTCTGGTGCTATCGGGACTCGCGCACTCGGGTTCGCCCGCTAGCCGCGCACCCTTGCAATCACTTCACGCGTCAGTCGTCAGTCTTCAACCCTACAGCAGTTGCTGTAGGTAATTGTTGTTAAATTTAAATTGATTGCTTTTTTAATTGTTATTCAATTATTTGTATTTGTGTGGAGGAGGTGGGTATTGTGACAACCTCACACACCCCTCCTTCCCTGTCACACGTAAACCATGTGCATGATTTACGTTTGCTGTATATTAGCACCACCTGTTATAATGTCCACGAGCCGCCACTGATAATAATGCAGTGATAGCAATAATACGCTATAAAACTTGTGTCCTGACCGGGGATCTTACCGGGTCTAGGTTATAGCAGTTGAGTGGTGTGTATCCTGTGACCAGATTGTTCTGGACTTGAACCCAAGTCGCGTCACATTTTACTGACAATAATTTTTATGTTGATGGTCTAGCCTGTATTCAGAATAATAATAACATTATACTTATTTCAAATGTTGCGTAATGTTCTTTATTTGCAATCCCTCATTCCATAGAATAATGATCATTGCATAGAGACAAAAACTAAACATTAATTGAATTATTTTGGTTTTCCTCTCATTATGTGATGGGTTCGTAACACTCAATACAAAACATTATGTGAATGTAAAACACTTCTTTATACTTGACGGACGACACGTCATTTTACGCCAGCTCGTGAATGGTGATATTTGATCTGCGCGACCTTGGGCAATGTGTGAGCGCATCTCGCGTCCTCTCAAACCTTTTGCAGTACAAACAGGTCCCACTGCCTCGTCGTAAATATACGGCTCGCTATGGAGGGACAAATTAAAAATATTTTGAGCGGAACTTCTGAGGCCCTCCTCCAACCACGTCTCTCCCCGGAATCCCCTCACCCATGTCCATTTCATCTCCAAGATTATGCTTAACGCCTGTGACACCTTAAGTCATGGTAATAGGCTAAAATATAAGTCAAGTCCTTCACCTTAAATAAATTAGACGAAATAGGCTTACTGATGCTACCGTACAGTTTACACAATCTTAAGGCAACCTGTACACGAAGGTTTTCATTTTTGTCTGACATTTTTTTATTAAATTTTGTATTTCTTATTGCATTGTGATTGTTTTGATGTAACCATGTTGTATTGTTGAGGCTCTTATTTATTATAATAAAATACTCTTCCGAGCAACAGTCTACCGTTCTCTAGTAGACATACACAGTAAGACAATATTGCGCTGATTGTAATCCCTTTAAAATTAACATCTTTTAAAAAAAAAAAAAAAGGAAAAAGAAATACCTTTTTTTAAAAAAAAAAAAGCTAGAATATTACAGTTATGGAAGCAGGGAAATCCATTGAAAATGAAAGAAGTAAGTAATATATTTCCTATATGTTACTTCAACTTTAAAGTTGATGTCACGGGAATGGTAATTTTATGTGGCAAGTGAACACACAACTTTTAAACTATGACGAGCTATCTCTTGATATTTTCTCCCACGGCCACTGTGATGGTAGTATAATCTACATATGGGTCTTCGAGACCATGCTACAATGAATAACTTGTCTGTTTGGATTTCTTCTTCGGTAAAAATGTAGCTTAAACAAACCATTCCCGAAAAATTTCATAAAAAAAGAATTTAATACTACAATTTGCGTTGTGGCAAAAGTCATCCAATTAGACCACAGACTATAACATGTAAAAAATTTCAGAATAATCGGAAAACAGTAGTTTCCGAGATAAATGTTCCTAAAGTTCATCAAAATTAACATGTAAATTCTTTGTGAACAGGTTGTCTTAAGCTAGGAATGATGGACTAGGCCTAGTTAAAGTAAAAAACTTCTACCTACTGCTGGAATCAGACCTAAACCTTCTGCGTGGAAGCAGAACCTCGAACCACAAGGACTTAACCATCAGTGGTAGGAAGAACGCGTTTCCTTTTGTTGGGAATTTGTTGGGGGGGGGGGACTTTTCTTTTAAGGTCCTTCGCCGTCGTAACTTCGCAATTCAAGTTATCCGACATAGTTAACTAGTATAAAAAATATTTAGACTTCACCTGTTTTGTGTTTTTTCAATAGTTTAAACCTCTTTTGCAGATTACGAGCGTGAAAAAGCAGAATGACTTGGGAAACACCTTCGGTTTTTTAAATTATCACTTGACTTCATAAAAAATAATAATAAATTTACTTTTTTAAATTAACGGAATAATTAGTCGATTAGTGATTTTAAAAAGGAACGTGAAAGAAACATATCAGTTCCCCATTTTTTTAAGGGAATGGGAACTGGTAATCACCTTCCTTATTAAGGCAAATATTACTTATCTTACGAAAGTGTCCTTTTAGTGGAAAACGTGCTAAGTACTGCGTTGCAAGAAGTGAATTTTTGGCTTATTTGGAATAAGGACGCTTCAACCGTTAGGACATCAATGCGCCACTCTAGACTAGGAAGTATGGGAAGGAGAAGCTCATGCTGGTCTCTGAACCAGCCACGGGTATTGAAAGAAAGAACGGGTATCAAACTTCGCGGTCGTCATCGTCTTTGTCATCGTTCGTTTTTGCATTGCCATCGTCGTCGGGGAGGTCGCCTAGGGAAGTGTCCCCGACCGACGATTACCAGAGCTCGCCTCCTATTTCGGGAAGGTAATGTACTCCCCTCTACTAGCTGACTTTTACGAGGTGGACTTTCTCTTGAATCGCCTTTTACGACTAGGACGTTAGCAAACGCTTTTTTCAGCGCGTTGATGGATGAGCGTAATTTTTTTTAACGAAAAATGCGTAAAAATTGGCTATTTTCACGAGAAACTATTTTTCGATTGCGCTCAATTTCACACCAATATATTAATTCATACAATTAAGGTTTTGCTACAAAATCATTAACATTTGATATAAAGCTGTAGGTGTTATAATCGAAGACAATCTTAAAAAAAGCGTAAAAATGCTATTTTTCATGAGAAAATATTTTTTTCGATTGACGCCTCAAATTTCACATCTTATGTATAATTTCATGACATTAAGGTTCCGTGAAAAAATCTTTACAATCGAAAACAGCGAGGTAGGTGTTATAAGTCGAAGAATTAGTTAAAAAAAAATAAAACATCGGTTCAATTACGATTTTCAGAAGAAATAATTTTTCGATTGCGCTTAAATTGCAAACGAATAATAACTCAATAAATAATGTTCTGTGACACAATATCACAATCGGATTAAGAATGTAGGTGTTACCTTCTAGCTTCCAGGAATAATATTCCCCCTCTGTACTGCTGATGTTGCGAGGTACGGTTTATACTATCTATTTCAATAAAATCAAAATGTGTTTGATTGAATTCAATTGACTATTCGTATATGATAAATTAAAAAACCCTGTCGTCGTTATTCATAATATGATACTTCTTATGTGAATTTGGTTTGACATCAGATTACTGGCACTTGACAGATTGTAATGACATTATCCTAATAAAAAATAATCAATCTTTTCACAAATGTTATACGTTGCTTTTTAGAACTAGCCAGAGATTTAGAAAAAAGTCGATTTCTTTAATTCAAAACAACATAAGCTTCAGAATATGTCAACGACGGACGACGTGAGAAACCTAGGGCACTTCAAACGAGTTAGTCATTTTGCGCCGCTGTGATAATGAAAGTGATGAGAGGAGATAATGGTGGTTTGAGATTATTTGTTCTCTTTGTGTATAATAACAAAATAAAAAGCCTTGGGTATGGATAGAAAAGGGGGAGGGCCCCGATGTCGAATGCCAGAGGCCAGCTGAGCTCGCCTCTCTCGTTTTAGGTAGTAATCGCCTTATTGCTTGCTGATGTTTACGAGGTGGAACTTAATCTCTTTCTCGCCTAATACGGTTACAGAGCCATTCTGTTGGACGGATTTTCACCCGTACCAAGACGGAGACTAAACATCGTTTGATATTTTTTCTCTTATAATTTTAATTATTTTTTAATTGTGTGTAGATATATTTTTATAATATATATATATATATATATAATTTATAGATAATATATATTATATATATATATATATAATCTATATATATATATATATATATATATATAAAAGAATCTGGACGAGTTTCCAAACCATCTAAATAGCATTCACAAAGATATTCAATCCACTATGGAGATAGAAAGAAGATGGAAGACTTCCGTTCCTTGACGTGCAAACTTATACAGAATCCGGATCACAGTTCTAGGGCTACGGTCCTCAGGAAACCTACCACACATAAACAGCTATTTAAATTCTTAATTCACATCATCACCAGGCTCAGATTCGGTCAGTAGATACACCAATTAGCGATACGTTCTCGAACAGAATAGCTGATGGGCCGATTCATGCTGAAGAAAGAGTTCGTTACTTGGAGATGGAACTCAAGCAGATGGTTTTCAGAAGAATCATTCAAAAGGCCCTAAGGGGACGACAAACTTACTCTGAAAAAAAGATGTAGATACAGAAAAGAAGAACCATTTGCAACTGCTATTTGCCATATGTCAAAGGAGTAACCAGACCGCATAGGAAAAATTCTTGCTAAACAAAACATCAAAACAGTCTCTAACACTGACAGAAAGATAGGAGAGTTGTTAAGAACGAAGGACCACATTCACCGAGAGGTAGTGGCGTGTAGGAAATTCAGTGTGGGAATTGTGACAAATGCTATGTGGGTCAAACAGGAAGAAACATGTTCAACGAAAACAGGAACACAGTTAGCTGTGAGCACATGGATAAAAACATCAAGTCCTGCTACACATTCTAAGGAAAGTGTCTGTTATCGACTTTGGCTGGCAGAAAAACACCATGCTACCGTTGAGAGTTTATTCCCCTAGAGTTACGGGAAGCCATTGAAGATTAATAACGATACTCACAGTCAAATAAAACGCACGATAGCCAACGTTTATCGTGAACGTGGAACCTGCAATTCAGGGATACATGTACAGCCAATAGGCGGCTGTGAAACAATGGACCAACAACCAAACGCCCCAGTTAGTTCCTGCAGATGATCTGTTGCAAGTAAATACATCGAACAGTCAGAGTGAAAAGATCCATGACGAAAAGCAATATGGAAGGACATGAGTGACTTTCTTCTTTATTTGCAACGTCAAGCTTTGCATGCTTCTTGAGTTGTTTTAATTGCCATATGTGCAGTGATTTCTATTTTATATTTGTTGTATTTTGTTTTCCCAGTTCTGTTCCTGAATTTATCAATGTAATGGTCGTTTAGTTTTTTATATATTAATTTGTATTGGGCCCTGAAGGAAGATGAGTGAAAATTTCATCGAAAAACGTTGGCCTTATGGAGAATAAACGTGGCATTATAACCGAAAAACTAGTTAATTAATATTATAAGATATAATATATATATTATATATATATATATATAATCAACGTGGATAGAGATAGGAGTTCAAACAGCTTACCTGAGATGTAGAGTGGCTTGCCATAGTTGAACACAGATTAAAAATATACACAAACAATCACTAAATAGGTCACGAGACGTTTCGGCCTGCCTTCTTCGGTCGGTCTGGGTCTACGAAGCTGTTGACCAGAGAGGTTAGGAGTAGGGGGGGGGGGTTAGAAGAAGAAGTGGGGGTGGAGGGTGGCTAGAGGGTCTCCCAATATGTTGCACTGGTGTTGTGTGTGTGTTTGTGAGTGAGCGAGTGAGTGGAGTGAGTGAGTGAGTGAGTGAGTGAGCGTAAGTAGTAGAAGTGAATGTGAGTGAGCGAGTGAGTGAGCGATCATGTGAAGGATGTGAGGGAGGTAGCGAGTGAGTGAAGTGAGCGAGTGAGGTGAGTGGTGAGTCGAGAGTGAGTGAGGAGAGTGTTGAGGAGTGAGTGAGTGAGTGACGTGAGTGACTTGGCGTGAGCCACGAGAGTGAGTGACACGTTGAGTGGGGAGTGAGGAGTGAGTGACAGTGAGTGAGTGAGGTGTGAGTGAGTTGAAGTGGAACGTGAGCGACGGTGGAGCGAGGACGTGAGTCAGTGAGTGACCGATGAGTGGACGTGAGTGAGTGAGTGAAGTGCTGACCGTGAGTGAGTGAGTGAGTGAGTGAAGTGAGAGTGAAGTGAGTGAGTGATTTGTGAGTGATGTGAGTGAGTGTGTGATATGGAGTGAGTAAATGACGTGTGTGAGTGAATGAGCGAGTGAGTGGTGAGTGTATGTGAGTGTGTATGAATGTGTGATTGTGGAGTTAGCGAGGGTTTAAGTTAGGTTGTTGCGAGAATTTAGTTATCCATTTGATGAGCGAGCGTCCATCGGACCTTAACTCTCTGTCGGTGCGCCCGGGGATGCGATCGAACTACTCGTGTAGTGTAGCAATCGTTCGAACGGAGGTCATGGGTTCCTGCGTTGAGTGGGCACAGGTTTCGGCTGTCTTGTGGGTGTCTGTGTCACACCTGACCCCCACCTGGCCCAGCCAATTCTATTCGCTAAGAAGAGTTATCGTTTAGGCCAAATGTATATCAGTGGGACAACAGGTTACACTTGAGCTGGTAAATGATCGTCAGTGGAGGAACAGTTGTGATCGGCCTCTAATGGGGTAGGTCTTAGTTTGTGGCTCCAGCTGGAAGACCGTAGTGGCTGGCACGCTGGATAGGGCAAGTTTTGCATCGAGGTCTTTTACACGGAAAGGACACGTCCAGGTTCCCTATCGTCGCCACTTGTGCAATCATAGGGGTCTCGTTGAACAAGAAGTCCTTTAGATTGGGGGCGTCCATGAAAGCTACGCGGGGCACTTGTTGGCATTAGATCTTGTGTCCTAGTTGAGCCAGACAAGATGTGGTGTCCACTTCTAGAAAGGATGCCATGAGAACGTGAAAGTCCTGGTGCCATGGCGTAACGAGGGGTAGAGTGGGTTGTCTGGTGCTAAGCGCTCTTGCTTGACTTATAGTAACCCTTCTCACAGGCTGATTTCTGTTCTTCAACTGATGTTGTAGAATGAAAAGTTTTCACTGCACCTGATTTGCTTTGTACTTACTATTTGGTTTGCCTTTGTAAGGCGTGTTAAGTTTGTTTATATTTTTATTGTGGTGCTGATGTTATTTGTTTTATTGTTTTATACCCCAAACTTTTCTTGAAAAAAGGAAGCCTAGTCTTCTGAAAACGTTGAAGTTTTAATAAATATTGTTTAAACATCCAATACAGCGTGATTATTTCCGTAAAGTATAACTTACACATATATCTATATATGTATTATTGACATGTATTCATCAAAGCTACACATTCTTGATTGTTTTTGGTTTATTGCATGTATTACTGTGTTCCTTAATATAAAAAAAAGAAAATTTAGGATGCCCGCTGTAGATATACACACAGATTTAACGTTGTGGCTCTCTTCAGGTGACTTACTAGGAATATTGCGGATAGGACAAATATGAAGGGATGTCCGAGGGCTATTAAGAGCACTCAATCCCTTGCATTCGCATTCTACGACTGAGGAAAACCTCCGTTACAAAAATCTTCAGGCAGGATTGCCGGTCTCGACGGGATTCGAACCGGGGCCTCCTGAATCAGAGTCGGCGCTTAGCACTCGAGCCAACACGTCGGTTACTGTCCTGTAGATAAGTTACTTAATTACTAAAATGGGTCCTTCGACCCACATGAACGACGACGTGAGAAATTAGGCGCTTCAACCGGTTAGGTTTATTGCGCCACCTATGACATTGAAAGAAATTCATTGAGTTCATTTATTTTGTTAATTTAGTTTTTCAGTCAGTGGATAAAGGGTACGTTCAACCGTTAGGTATAATTCAACACTCTCTCTCTCAGCTTATGGGGAGGAAGGGTCCATTGCTGGTCAGAACCAGCCACGGGTAAGGGGAGGAAGGGGGGTTTCTCACCGTCGCGGTTCGGTCATCGTCTTTGTCATCGCTCGTTTTGTCAGGTTATCGTAGTCGGGAGGTCGTCCAAGGGAAGGGGACATTTCCACGACGACTATTGTCAGAGCCGCCTCTAGTCTTCGGGAGTAATGACTCCTCTCTTACTAACTGATGTTTGGAGAGGTTGGACGTTTTTCTCTCGAATCGCCTTTTACGATTAGCAGAGCCATGCTCTGGGGCCCAATTATATACCCCGGACTCCAGGACGGGGTTACATGCTGGATATAGACCCCCCCTCCCCACCCCCCCCCCAAAACACCCCACTAGGTTGAAGAAAAAGAAGGGGGGGGGGGGCAGACAACACACGTCATGGTCGTCAGGTCGTACTCATTGTTCGGGAGGGGGTTTCCCGACGAAGACTGCATGAAAGACTGTAAACAGCATATAAATTGGTTTTACGCAAAACATAACATTAACATTAACATAACACCTAACCATTCTAATAAGCGCGTCTATTCGTTAGGCATGAAGCTCCCACGCTATCCTAGAGCGGATGTAGGGAGGACTCACCTGCTGGTCAGAACAGCCACAGGCAAGGAGGGGGGGTGGTAACGCTTAATGGACACTTAAGGTTACTGAAAAAATATCTAGTTCGCAATGAAACTATTACAATGTTCACAGTCGCGTCTGCCCTCTCAAGGATGACAATAATACTAAATCTGGTACTTTACGTACGTCCATGATGTATGATTAGCGCGAACGCCTAAATAGTACGACAAGAGAATCCGGGCGCTTCAACCGGGTATTTTTTATTGACGCCGCATTCAATTGAGTTAAAATTAAGGTGTTGATTTTTTTTTCGTGACGATTGCTGTTGTGATTAATTAGTGAAGGAAGCGTTCAACCATAAGGTCATAAATGCGCCACTTAGCCAAGAAAGTTGTGGGTAGGATGTTCCATGCTGGTTCAGAACCTAGCTACGGGCTAGGGGGGGAGCGTGGGGGGGGGTATTAAGTTCGCGGTCGGCAAAGCGTGAGAGTTTCAGGAAGTATCCCAGGTCAACTGAATGCCAGAGCTCGCCTGAAGCTTCGCCTTAATTGGTTTTATTATCATAGTCCTATCAAAAACCATATATAACTCTGAAATAAATCATCATGCAGTAAACGTTACTATACAGGATATAATCTGTTGGGGTCTACAATTACATTTTTTTTAAAATTTTCATTGGTCTGGTGTTGATGATTTATATGTTTTCTAAGTAATAGTAAAGTAAATGATGGCTTTGATAGTGTAAAAATGCAAAACGTTGTAATGGAAATATATAAAGGAAATGTGTATTATGTGAATTAAATTTTGTTAGTAAAATTACTTCAAAGGTTTTTTTGGTTATTGTTCAAACCGTTATGTCATAATGCACCACTGTAGCCTAGGGCTTCAGGGATGTGGGGTCTATTGCTGTTCATAACCAGCCACAGGACAGGGTAGTAGATTTTTTTTTGGTTTATTTTGATTAAGAACGCGTCAACCGTTAGGTCTAATGTACCTATCGAACTAGGGGGGGGAGGGCGAGGAGGGGCTTATGCTGGTCAGAAACATCTACTGGAAGGGGAGGAAAGGGGGGGTTATCACATCGCGGTTCGTCATCTGTCTTTGTCATCTTTGTTGTGTCATGTCATCGTTCCCCGGGGGTCAGTCAAGGGAAGGAGGCAAGGTCCCCGACGATGATTGCCAGAGGCTCGTCTCTATTTTCGGGGAGTAAAATCCTACCCTTCGTACTAGCTGATGTTGGCGGGTGGAATTTTATCTGGAAATCGCCTTTGTACGTTAGCAGAGCAAATGCTCTGGGCCAATTCTACCCCGGGCCCAGACGGGAGTCACTGCTGGTAGGTAGGGTGGAGGAACAGAGGTTGGAGGGGAGGAGATTGTCACGTTCTGGGCGTATGGTCCGGACAACGTCTTGTTAATTTATTTCACTGTCGTCTTCGTCGGGAGGGGATCGAGTGAAGATCAGCTGATTGTTACTAAATACGCGTCTTCTCGTTAGACATAAGCTGCCCATCTAGCCTATAGGGGAGGTGGGAAAAACAAACCATACTTGTCAGATCCAGCCACAAGCAAACAGGGGAGGGGGACAAACACTATAATAATTGGCAAATTTAGGTATCTGATGATTTACATTTGATGTAAAGAAGTAAAGGACTTGTTTAGTAAAGGAAACTTATGCAATTGTCACAGCGCTCTGCCCCCTCACAGAATGACAATAGCTATATTATACTTTAGTCCACTACGTCAGTTATTGCGACACCAAAAAGGAGAAATGTGATGAGCTATGAAGTACGACAAGAGAAACTAGAGCGCTTCAAACAGAAAACTTCACTGTCGCGATCCATTGTGCTATGTGAGTAATAAATTTCTTTGTTGATTTTATATTTGTTCGTGATGTGTTTGCCGTTAACGTGTCATCAAGAGAGTAGGAAAAAGCTTTTATTTTTTGATAATTAATTTTACGGACGAGTCAACAGTTAGGTAAAAATGCGCCACTCTTGCCTAGAGTAATATGAGGAGGAAGTTCAAGCTGGTCAGCCAGTGGAGCTGGACGGTAAGTCTCAAGTCGGACGCCTGCCAGAGCTCGCCTGTCAGCCGGCTTTGGTTTATACGGATAAGGGACGGGCAACTGTAAAGGCTTAATGCACGACTATTCAAGGGTTGTTCGTTAGGATAAGACCCCCGTGCTTGGTCAGAAGCTGCAGTCACGGGTAAGAGGAGGAGGAAAGGGGGGTTCTTACGTCGTGGTCGTCAACGTCAGAGAAGGGGTCAGTATCTCAGTCGACGACATACCAGAGCTCGCCTCAAGTTTTGACGAGTATTATACTACCTCATACTAGATGATCTTTTCAAGATGGACTTTTCCTCTTTCCTAGCCTTATCGATTAGCAGAGTATGCTCTGGCCTATTCTACCACGGGCCCAGACGGGGCTATACACTTCCCTTCTTACTCGCTTACGTTGGCAAGATTTAATTAATCTTGTTAATCGCAATTTACAATTAGCAGAGACATGCTCTGGGCCTTAATATGCAGGATCAAAAAACTATTGTACCCACATCGGTCACACTTACGCAAACATAACGTTGGTTTAATACAGCCAATACTCACTGATATGACAGCTCATGCTAGCGAGGCGGAAGAGACAAGATAAGCTAGCCTTCTGCCTTGGGGATGTGGAAGGGTAAGTCCCCTGCTGGTCAGAACCAGCCATTGGTAGTGAGATGAAATGGGTCCCCTCGTCCCCTACGACAACATGCCAGAGCTAGCTGTTGGTTCAGGATAGTAGTCGTCTAATTGCTTGCTGATTTTCAATAGTTGTAGTTTATCTAATTCCTCGCCTTCCGATTAGCAGAAGGCCATTCTGTGAGTCATATTCTACCCCGGGCCAGACAGGGGCTATGATTGATTTATATTTGGTGTTATATATCTAATTGGTTTATAACTGCTGAAATTATATTATATTTCATTTTTTTAACGATGGCAGTCATGAAGTGAGCTTGGAGTTCTGCTCTCGTGCCATCCTCTTGACACATTCAACTATTAATGAATTATATTGGGGAGAATAATAATAATGTAAGAATAAAAACACCTAGAAATACATATTTGTACTGGAACGTGAGTTTAACACATTTGTGAGGCGGCGACATTTGTTAACCTATGAAAGGTTTTTTGGTTTATTTGGATTAAGGGACGGCAACGTGTCAACCGTTTTAGGTCATAATGCACCACTCTAACCCTAGGGGGGGGGGGGGGGGGTGAGGGAGGGTCCCATGCTGGTCAGGAACCAGCACGGATGGGGAGGATGGGGGGGGTTTCTACGTCGCGGTCGTCATTGCCTTCGTCATCGTTCGTGATGTAATTGTCGTATCGTCGTCGAGGGTTGTCAAAGGAGGGGGAAAAGTCCCCTACGCCTCTTATTTCGGGGAGTTGAAATACTACTTCAAACTAAGCTGATGTTTGCGAGGTGGACTTTTAAATCGCCTTTCGAGATTAGCAGAGCCAGCTCTGGGCCAATTTCTTCCCCGGCCCAGACGTGGGACCAACAAAAAGGAACTATCTGAAAAACGACGAGTAGAAACTAGGGCACATTACCATTTATGACGCGCCTGTGATATAGTTAGTGAGTGAAGTGAATTTATATTTTGGTATTATTAATTTTTGGTTATTTGGATTTAAGGTTGTGTAAAACTGTAAAGTAATAATGCTCGACTTAACCCAGGGGGATGTTGGTAGGAAAACCACACGCTGATAGCACCATCCACGGGTATAGGAGAGAAACAGGTGATATTTACACGTCATTGCCGTGTCGTTGTCGTCTTCGTCGTCGAGGTAAGGGGAAGGGTTCCCAGACGACGACTGCCAGATCTCGCCTTTAGTATAGGAGAGAATAACTTAATATTTACACTAATTACCGAATGATGTTGCGAAATTGCTTTCACTTATTCTGCCTTTTTCGATTGTTAGATAGAGCCATGCTCTGTGCCAAATTTACCCCGGACCAAGAATGTGATGGTATTGTTGTAAGTGTCTAAGTTTACAAAGATATTATCTAAGCTAAAGGCGATAAGGTTCGCGTCAACGTGGTAAAAGGGTTGTTCACGTGTATCATAGTCGACGCCGTGCTTAGAGGTCAAGGTAGTCCACAACGATGACCTTCATTGCTCGCGTTGATTGATATATTAACAGTGAATACCAACAGACTAGAAACGACTTGAGAAAATAAGCGCTTTTTGTGGTAGAGTTGGATTAAGAACGCGTCAAACCGGTTAGTCATAATGCACCCACTCTAGCCTAGGTATGGTGTAGAGGTGGCCATGCTGGTCAGAAAACCAGCCACGGTTAAGGTGAGGAAGGTGGGTTTCTCCATCGTCTTTGTAATCGTCCGTTGGTGTCATTGTCATCGTCGTCGGGGAAGTCGTCAAGGGAAGGGTAGGTGTCACCGAAAACGATTGCCAGAGCTCCGCCTGAGTTTCGGGGAGAAATATACTCCCTTTTACTAGCGATGGGGGGGGGGGGGGCGGGGGGAGGAGGGTCCATGCTGGTCAGAACCAGCCACGGATGTGGGAGGATGGGGGGTTTCTCAACGTCGCTGGTCGTCATTGCCTTCGTCATCGTCGTGATGTAATTGTCGTCATCGTCGTCCATCGTAGGGGTTTTCAAAGGAGGGGGGCAAGTTCCCCCGGACGCTCTATGTTTCGGGGAGTGAAATACTACCTTTCAAAACTAGCTGATGTTTGCGAGGGGGACCTTTTAAATTCGCCTTTTACGATTAGCAGAGCCATGCTCTGGGCAAATTCTTCCCCAGGCCCAGACGGGGGACCAACAAAAGGAACTATTCTGAAAAAACGACGAGAGAAACTAGGGCACATACCATTATTGCGGCCGCCTGTGATATAGTGAGTGATTGAAGTGTAATTGATATTTTGTTATTATTCATTTTTTGGTTATTGGATTAAGGTTTGTGTAAACTGTAAAGAAAATGCTCGACTTTAACCCAGGGATGTTGGTAGGAAAAACCCCCGATGATAAGCACCATCCACGGGTATAGGGACAGAGAAAAAGGTGATATTTACACGTTCATTGCCGTTGTCGTTGTCGTCGTCGTCGTTCGAGGTAAGGGGAAGGGTTCCCAGACGACGACTGCCAGATCTCGCCTTTATATAGGATTAGAGAATACTTATATTCTACACTAATTACCGACTGATGTGTGCGAAATGGCTTTTCACTATTCTCGCCCTTTTTCGATTGTTAGATAGAGCTATGCTCTGTGCCAAATTTACCCCGCGACCAAGAATGTTGATGTTATTGTTGTAAGTGTCTAAGTTTTACAAAGATTATTATCTAAGCGAAAGGCGATAAGGTCGCGTCAACCGTTGTAAAGGGTTTGTCACGTGTATCATAGTCGACGCCGTCTTAGAGGTCAAGGTGTCCACAACGATTACCTTCAGTGCTCGCGTGATGATATATTCAACAGTGGATACCACAGACTAGAAACGACTTGAGAAAATTAAGCGCTCTTTTTTGTGGTAGAGTGGATTAAGAACGGTCAACCGTTAGGCCATAATGCACCATTCTAGCTAGGGATATGGTGTAGAGTGGGGCCATGCTGGTCAGAAACCAGGCCACGGGTAAGGTGAGGAAGGTGGGTTTCTCCCAGTCTTTGGTCATCGTCGTTGTGTCCATGTCATCATCGTCGGGGAAGTCGGTCAAGGATAAAGGGTAGGTGTCCCCGAAAACGATTGCAGAGCTGCCTCTAGGTTTCGGGAGAAATACCCAGCAAAACAAATGTGGTTGTCCCATACTGCGAAACAGTGGGGTGCGGCATGGGCAAGTATGGCACTGTGGGATGGATGTGGGGTTTGGGTTACCTGGCTTTGTACGTGTGGATCCATACGTAGTGATTGTGTTGGCAGGTTGTGGTCAGATAGTGTGGTTTACCCATACTTTCCCACACGGGGACCGGTACTGCTATATTCCACATAACATTTTCTATTGCGTGTGGAGCAGGTGTGGGAAACCCACATCCTTTCCACAGCAAAACCATATGGGTACTGTACAGTTTTACTCACTATCCATTGCGGTCAGCAATTTGTATAAAACATAAATGAAAACATGTGAAATTAATCGCAATGGAGCCTTTAAAAGCGGTAAAGCTACCGTATCATAACATTCACGAAGGATGTTCGTCTTGTTTCCATTGTATTATGACTTATATACCAATAACTTGATATATTTTCTGTGTTATTTATTTGCCACTTTTCAGACTCAGTATTAGAAAGTTCACAGAACAAGGAAGTATGTCTCCAAGCACCAAGCGTGTCATGTCTGCCAGCCTCTACACAACAATTGTGAGAGTAAAAAAAAAACTTATAAAAAAAAGAAAACAGATTCACAAAAAATTAACAAATTGTCTTTGCTGTCGATAAACATTTTCACCTAATTATTTATTCATTTTAGATAAAGGTTCGGCCCAGCCCAGACCACGTCGATTTATATTAATTGTAATTTAAAAAAAATTCCCAAATAGCTATTTAGTATTTATTTAATTGATATATTTATATTGCTAATTCGTTCCGTCTACTTTGGTGATGGACTTGAATTTAATATTTGAATAAGGTGGGATATACGTCCGCAGGAAGTCATTTTCATAAACTCCAAGATGAATGAAAACAACTGTAGGAATAATCGTTCCCTCGTTCGATATATGATTACTACCCACAGGACCATCCCGAGTATATTTTTTTATATATATATGTTTATAGATAGTCGAACGTGAATAAGATTTAAACCTATGCTAAGTAAATTTTAGCCCCCCCCCCCCCCCGAAAAACAAATGATGTAGTTATAAACGTGGGCATACCGTCGACGAGCTCGATCACAAACATCACAACAAACTTCACGAACTTGTGAACACCAAAAAATACTCGTATGCGGGAGATGCAGGGGAGAGTGCTGAGAAAAGATCGAAACATTACACTATGTAAGTAAACAATTAAATTAATTTACACCAATTTGTTATAGTTGGTAAAATTCGTAGGCCGACGAACGGTTATGCTAATGTTCGCAACTTCGCCCTAGGCCTAGTAAGCCCAGGCCCTAAGCTTGTAGCCTAGGGCCTAGGGTAGGCTACAAGCATAGGTTTAGTATTGTGCGTCTAGCCCTACTGCTGAAACGGATTACATGATTTTAACTTTGTTGAATACATAAGGCCTGCCAATTGCCATTGAAAAAAATAGGTCCTAAGCCCTAAGCTCATTTAGGACTAGGGATAGGGCCTAAGCCTTACAAGCTTGACAAAAAAGATAGCCCCCTAGCCTATAAGTCAGGCCTAGCCTAGGCCCTAGGCCCAAGCCTACCACGATGTTAGAGTCGTGCATGGCAAGTTCGTTGGCTCATTAAATCTAGTCGGCACTAGTAGACCTAGGTCAATTGTAAGCGGGAGTATTGGTAGGCCCTAGCCTAAACAATATTTTATCTCCTAATGCATAGGCCTAGGCAAGCCTAGCCTAGGCCTATGGACTTTTCATGAAGGCTAGGGCTAGGACCAAAAAAGCTGGGCGTAGCTAAACCGAAAAGCTAGCGCCGGGCCAGCAATTAAACGGAACGTCACTACACATGGCTGGAGTACTGGTTAAGTTCATCCAGCAGGTTAAACCTCGGTTTATATTATCAGTTTCAAAACGGAGTTAAATGACGTGCATAAACCGACTTGCGTTTTTTCACTCGTTTCACTGATCGTCGTTAGCAAATCTCAAACACAGTGGCACACATAACCTGAATGTTTTTATTGATATTGGATAGGGGGTTAGGCCCTATGAATCTATTTAATTTGTCTAGGCTCTACCAATAGTAGTTAATAAATACCTTGTCTTGAATCAAACAACCGCAATATTACACATGTATATATTGAGGTTTATACCGGTATGTAGTTTGTTTACGTTGATTGCAAATCAGCTGGTAGCAGTGTTGGCGGCCATCGTCAAAGGGGACGCGAGTAACTCTGAGTTTTTACACGAGTTGGAAATTCCAACCAGCGTTGCAACTCGGTGCGTATATATAAAAAAATACTCACGTTTCGACCAACCTAGCATAAAAACCTCGTTACGGTAATTAAAACAGGTCTAACGGAACGCGACTAATGGTAGGGTAGTTAGGCTAATGTTCATTATTGCCGTGGATATTCTTTCGTATACACCGGTAGGCCTACGTAAGATAACCGGTAGGCCACTCAAAATTAATCTAGGCCTAGCTCCTATTCTCATATTTTACCGAGTGTATATTTAACGTTCGATTCCTGCGAATTGGCATAAGTTTGAAACTTCTGAATTGGACTTGGGAGTCCATTTTTTTCACTTCTTGTCTTTGGAATTTGAAATGGGGGTGACTTTGAGAGCCATTCCTAGCAACGAGCCAATAGGCCTAATAAATTTGAAGTTGTTCTGAATTGCTTGTGATTCTGCGTTGTCCGCGATGTCCGCACTATCCATACCACTGATGGACTGAGCCTATATTTCCGGTTTAAAAAATCAATCTTGGTTGGTTCTCGCTCACTCGTCGATTGCGTTGGGCTTCAGGGTTGGTTTGGTCGCTGTGGTTTACTGTCCCCCACTGGAAAATCAGTTACCTAGGCTATGTGACTGAGTGTGGGTAACTCTTAATAGGGATTTAGTTTATTTATTTTACGTTGAAATCCACGGTCAAGGGGGGTTAGGTATCGCTAAATGTGTAAATTTTCGCTAGATGTAAATTGACGTGGGTGCGGCCAAATCGCTTTCTTTTTCTGTTTTTGGCGAAACTCCTTTTCAGTTTTTAGTCCCCTTTAAAAAGAAATGGTAAAAAGTTTTGTAAGTTTTTGTGTTGTTTTTTTCACCATCAAAAGGTGTATTTTTTGAACTATTTTAGTGAACAGAAATGATCTATTTTTGGGACCCCCCCCCCCCCCCCCCCCCCCCAGCCAACAAGTCCCAAAGTAGCCTAAAACCTACTATTTGTAGGACCATTGTTGATCGTTGATAACCCGACCAAATAGAAAAAATCAACGTAGGACCTATAGGCCCTACGAAGTCATTTGCAATTTCATAAATACGGTTTCAACGTATCAATATAGGTCTACCCGGGGTTTTGTAATTCGACTAGGCTAGGCCCTGTTAAATTCAAACTGATAAGGTGATTCCATGCTAACATGCATATCATTGGAAGAATAATTTCTTCAATTCAAGCGACACCAATTCACAAATGGAAGAATTAATAGTAGGCTTTTAGACGTTTTTTTTTTTTTTTATTATTATTTTTATTATTTTGTTTATTCTTGTTTGTTAAATTGCAAACAAGAAACGGTCGGTCGACGCTAGCAAATATCTTGCTAAAACACCAAAACTGTGGAAATATTGTGCCGCGGAAGCAGCCTTGATGAAGCACGTGAAACTAACTAATTAGCACATGCATTAATCATCTGATCCCTAGAGAACCTAGAGTTCGTAATTTTGGTGCAATGAAACAAAATCCTAGTTAAAGTTCCTCCCGATTAAAAAAAATGATTGTGTGGTAACTCGTGCATTTACATTTGGACTTACGATATATGAAACAATGACTCTTATTGTTCTGAATTCTCCCCCACCCACGTGCTATAAAAATTGATATTGAGAATTCAAGGTTTAGGCTCTCCCTCCCAATGAAGTGGGAAGGTGTGGTAATTTTCGGGGTTGTCAAATGTGTGAAAAATTTATTTTATATCGGTAGGTCTAGGGCCGTAGTGTAGGTAAATAAATCAAATAAATACATTTTTATTTAGAGTCTACCCACGCAGTTATATAGGCCCATAACTGATTTTCAGTGCATAATGTTAAGATACCGATTTTAGGCCTGACCCGCCTGACTGTGATTGTCAGAAATTGCTTGAACTGGGTTTATGATCTTTGAGTCCCTACATGAAATATTAGGTCTAAATTTATACTTATTATGTTATGGCACTAATTTTAGTAGTGTCAAACATTTTTTAAAGACGACTTGTCGGGTAACTTCTTCCGTTACATTTCAGATATTTGGAGCAAGCACAGACGTGAAGAATGACCGAGCTGACGACCAATCGAAATACGGAGTAACCGCACCGATCAATCGCGGAGGATGAAGGGCTGATGACAAAACTACCCCCAGGGAGGACGGTGTTTATTATTATGATTTTGGTCTTGTCACAACTTGCAAATTTCAAAGCTTCCCAAAAATTAGTGATTTCTGACGTAAAAAGTAAATATTTTGTGGTGGGACAAAAAATTTCAAAGTCAAAAGTGAACTTTTTTCTTTCCAGCAAAGTGTTGATGTAGCTATAGTAAAAATCTATTTTTAAACACCGGTTACATTTAAATCATTACCAAGCGTTTTAAAGATCACAAAATTGTAGCCTACCAACAAGTTGCATGTGCTTTGCAATGCGGTGACTTTAGCGTCTATTTGTTAGGACTAAAAGTTTTTTTCTCAAACACATGAGATTTATGACATTGTGAAGGAATTATATTGTTCCATGAAACAATAGCTTAGTATATTAAAATGATCGTGCAACTTGATCAATAAAAAAATTGTTCCTTTGCAATATTTGTCCTACCGTTACTTTGCTTATTGCTATAGGCCTAGGCCTATAGAAGTTGTATATCTAGGGCATCATGGCGCTGCGATATACTCCAAGTCCCGACTTTATAATTTGTTACTTGTTTAAGGAATGGATGCGTGAACCGCATCGGACTAATATGTGTGTTAAATCTATTGCTTAAATATAAAAAAGCACAATTGTTAATCTGCTAATTGATATAAAAAAATATTTAGGATGCAAATCGATATTTTTTTCATTATCGATTATCAAAATGTTACTACCTATCTGTCATTACTCATTATCGAATCGTGATATCACAAAGCCTGTTCCGTCATAACTGGAACCTCAAGTGTGGCAACGTGAAAAAGTCAAAAAAATACAATTGCGGTTTCCATTTGCATGCCTTGCTGTCTTCGATGTCATTGTGTTTGGTTCCCGTTATGGACTGATGGCTCCATTGTCAAACATAAAATCTGAGGTGGACACCATATTCAGCCCAGCCAGTGCATGGCACACGTGCGTGATATAATTATAATCTCTGTCCGTAGAGTTCTGGCACTTCGTGCCACTTATTGAAAAATTATTTTATATTGTGATGTATTCGATAATGAATTTTGGACTATCGATTATCAAAATTATATCCATTACTGATATCGTGCGAATATCCCTAAAAAAAAAGAATAGATTGCAAGCACTCGCATGACAAATATAATTCTTCATTATTGAAAAAATAATTGCCTTGCTTGTTTTTTACCGTTAAGCCAACGTATAGTCTAGGCCTGCATGCATGCAGATTGACCTAAAAAATTCATTAATAGGTTCTATATTTTTTAGAATATTTGCCAAAGTAAATATGTATTCAATGGGCTATTTGGGTGCCATCGACGATCATAGCCTAAATAATATCTGAATTTAGGCATAACTAGGCCTAAGTTATGAAATATTTCTCGATATCGCATCATCACTGGATATTTTCAAAAGACTGTATTCCTTTGATGATTTGATTTTCTTAAAATAACCTAGTAAATTTTAATTTTTCTTTATTATTAGGCTATTTAGACAAAGGGCCCTAGGTTTGCAAAAGTATTAGCTACCATAGTCAGTTACATGTGAATAATTATTATTACATCCACTGCAATTGAAATACTAGCTTTGATATTAGCTATTTTATTACTACAGATTCTAAAAATATTTTTTAATGAACTGCATTTACAAATGCCATGTAATATACGGTTTTTAATTTTAAATTATTTAGCAAAATGATTGTGGGCAACCGCAATGCGTACTACACGTAGATAATAAATTTGTTTACTCCTCTAGAAATTTTATGCTTTAAAAGCCACATTTTCAAGCTGGCAAGCAAAAGCTTCTAGGCCCAATAACACATGCCTACACACAACCAGCTGATGGCTTGCAAACATTTAAGATATGTTATCATGTTAGCCATTTCCCACTCACCAGTAGCTATCGACATGACAATTACTGTAGCTTTTTGGAAGGTTGATCCCGAGACCATCCTATTTTACATCCCAGACAGAAAAACTCTCTGCCCACAATCAAGGCGACATGTCAATGTATTAGAACGGCATATATGTGTTTTCACCACTATTTATGTTTTTTAATTTTGATGTTGACTAATTGCACATCTAATTGTGACATGACCCGCCTCTTTGAAACAATGTAAACAATTATTGCATTAAGCATTGGAAATTTACTATTTTTTATTTTTATTTGATTGATAAATAACGGCGAACAATTTAAGTTTTGCTAGTTGCGCGAGGGGATAATAAAATAGACCTGATTAAAGTGTACACTCGCCATCAGCAAAATTAAATCGATAGGGCGAGTGGAAATAGTCGTGGGTTGCTGAGCCAAACATCATGCTGACAGGTGGACCCTAGTGCCAGGTAGGTGCCGACCAATAGGAACACTGCTAGCAAGAGGTGCCAAATTGATGGGATGTATTTTTGGGTAGTCCGGGTGGTTTTATTTTATAATTCAGCGTTGGAACTAATTAATAAAACTACACCGACTACCTGAAAATACAATGTGCGCATATTCAATCCGTGAAAGTCTGCGATATAAGTATATATACACCCACAGTATACCATTCGGGTATACTGTGGGTGACAATGCAGGTACACTAATTTAAACCATGCGGGTATACGTGGGTGCCATGCGGGACAGTAATTAAAACCAGTTAGGGCATACGTGACAACCCCGCATGTCACCCGCAGCATCTGCGGGCATGCCATGCGGGTATACTGTGGGTGACATGCGGGTTCAGTAATTAACACCATAGTGGGCATACTGTGGGCAGCCCCGCATGTCACCCGCAGTCTGAGGGCATGCCCGCATGGATCCCACCTGCCGGCCCGGGTAGACACTTTCTCATGGGGCCCGTGGGGGGCTGCCCGCAAGGAATCCACCATTGGGTGGGGACTGCGGGTAGAGTGCGGGCCAATCCACATACGTGTTTTGCTGGTATACTCCCTTTTACTAGCTGTGTTTGCTAGGTGGGACATTTCTCTTGAATCGCCTTTTACGATTAACAGAAGCCATGCTCTGGCCAATTCTTACACCGGCCCCAGACAGGTGTTATTTATTTGGATTAAAGAGGCTCGACAAAACTGTTAGGTCATACATTGCGCCGCCTGAGATATTTGTCAGTTAATATGAGTTTGCAGTGTTTCATTCATAATATTTCAAAGTTGAAAAAAAGAAAGAAAAATAAAGAATTCTAAGTGATAGAAAACAGTAAATTGGGTGATTGGCACCGTAAACCCTTAGGTCAAAATAATACGACGACGGACGTCGAGAAATATGGCGCTTCACCACTTAAATCATATTGCCCCGTCCTAGGCGAATCAACCGAAAGTCCCTAGCAGGGTCAGCCCAGGCCATCGGGGTTAGGGGAGAAAGGAGTGGGTGGGTCTCCCGATGACGGCTTCCTTTAGTGCAGATACCTTATTATAATTAATTATTTATTAATTATATATTATTTATTATTTATTATTATTTATTTATTATTTATTCATTATTCATTTTTTATTTATTTATTTATTTAATTTATTATTTATGTATTTATTTATTTATTTATTTATTAATTTATATTTATTCATTTATTTATTTATTATTTATTTATTTATTTTACGTCCATTCATTCAGTATAAAAACTGATTAAGAAAGGAGACAACTAAATAAATCAAATTACATGGATGCAGACACAAACAATGTCTGTTTTGTTTGTTGTTTGGTTGTTGGTCTGTGTTTGTTGTTTGTTACAATTTTTTTGTGCAGGAACGGGGAGTTGTAAACAGTTATTAAAGGCAGACAAATTTGTTACCTACGCATTAGCAAAACACTTTTTCCTTTGCCATCATCTAGTCATCGTTCGTGTGTCATGCGTCGTCGTCGGACGGGGTGGTCTGTGAAGGGAAAAGGAAAGGTCCCACGACCGACGAATGCCAGTGCTTGCACTTAGTTTGGCGGAGTAAGTAATATTCACCCCTCTTATAGCGGAAGTGTGCGAGGGGACTTTTTTCTCTTGAAATGCCTTTACGATTAGCCAGAGCCATGCTCTGGGCCAATCTGGCCCAGACGGGGTCTGATAATCCTATGTTGTCTAGCAAAACGTAAAGGGATAAATTAACTTAAATCGTTTGTTTATGATAATCTTTATTTTAAATTGTATAGCAGCGAAAAGTAACCCTAGTTAACTTTTGAAGATTGTATCCAAAGCGGGACGTGAGAAACAAGGGCGCTTTAGCCGGGGGAATAGGTTCACGTCTGTGATATTTGACCGGTTAAATTTTTAGTTGAGTGTTTCTAATTTTTGAAAAAGTATTAATAAAAAACTAATAAAAAATTTTGGATTGTGATTGTAATATAGGATAATATTGATTATAAATTAAAAATAATTTGTGATGTTGAAATAAATTAGGTAAGAAAAATTACATCTAATGTGAGTCAATTTTAAGCTGCTACATCCTAATCCTAGGGAATGTGGGGATGCAAGATCCGTTTTTTTTAAGTTTAATTTATTTTATTGAGTGTGCATCAACTGCTATGTCTATAATGCTCCACTCTAGATAGAGGTGAGATAGGTGGAAAAATCTCAAGATGGACAGAACAAAGCCACGGGTAGGTGCGGAAACAAGATGGTTTTCATTGTCGTGGTCATCATCCATCCCTGCTTTGGTATCGTGTATGTCAATTTAGTCGTCTGGACGGCCGTCGAAATTAGCCGTGTTACCAATTGTTCTTGTTATGAGTACTACTATTGACCACTATAAAAACCATTATCAGCAAGATATTTAATGCATGACGTCACCGCGTGTTGTCTGATGCAGGCGGGGCTGTTACAAGGAATTGGAAATAGTGTTAGTCATTGATTTATTCTTAGGTCTTTTTGCTTTCACTCTAGCCAAGTCCGCTAAGGCAGGAAAACCCACATGCTGGTCATACCAGCCACGGCTAAGGAGCGGAAAGAGTATTTTCACGTTTCAGGTGGTTAACGTTGTTTTTCATTTGTCGTTGCCGTCGGATAAGTCGTTAGATGAGGAAAGAGGATCCCCGAAGACTAAGGGACTAAGTTGTGTGAAGATGAAGTACTATGCTGCAGAGATGACTTAGTTAAAGGTTGAAAACACAGTACGGCGTGAGAAAATCTAGGACGCTTCAACCGGTAGGTTACATTTGCGTCGCCTGTGAAATTGAATATTGAAATGAATGTTTGGTTATTTGGATTAAGGACGCGTCAACCGTTAGGTCATAGCACCACTCTAACCTAGGGGGGGGGGAGGAAAAGGGGCCCATGCTGGTCAGAACAGCCACGGAAAGGGTAGGAGGGGGTTTCTCACGTCGCGGTCGTAATTGTCTCTGTCATTGTCGTGGTTGTCATTGTCTTTGTAATCGTCGCCGGGGGTCGTCTCAAGGAAGGGGGGCAAGGTCCCCGGGCCGACGCTGCCAGAGCTCGCCTCTAGTTTCTGGGAGTTAAGATACTCCGCTCTTCTAGCTGATGTTGCGAGGTGGATTTTCTCCTGGAATCGCCAACCTTTACGATTAGCAGAGCCATGCTATGGGCCAATTCTACCCCGGGCCCAGACGGGGGAACAGATAAGAGAGAAAAGATAGAGAGGAAAGATGTGTATTCAAGTCACGGTCGTCGTCATCTTTGTCATTGTTCGTGTGTCATAGTCGTTGACGTCGGATAAAGTCGATAAGGGAGGGAGGTAAGGACCGACGGACTAAGGGACTAAGAATGTCAAGAGGACAGGACCCAGATGGAGAGATGACTTAATGAAGATTAACACCCAAATACCGGCGTGAGAGAAAACTAGGGCGCTTCAACCGGTGTAATCCTATAGCGTCGCCTGCAGTGATATTGAAAGTTAATGAAATGAGTTAATGGTATTATTGTTGATTATATTCTTTTCTAAGTGTATATATACGAAAAGAAAATTATGGTATTTCTAGCAATAGGAAAACATAATTTTAATTTATTTGAATGGGTATAAGTAAATAAAAGAAATGAGTATGATGTGAGTTAAAACAAATAAAATAATGTTTAAACAGATGGGACTTGATCTCTCTCGCAGTTAATAAAGTAGTTTCAGGGCCATGCTGTTGGACGAGTTCTACCCCGAGCCCGGAGGGGGCTATATTTCTATATTAATTGCTATTAGTTCGTTAGTTATTTGACCCACAAATATAATGTTCATTGAGTGTTTCTTTAATTGGGATTTTGTGATTAAGGTACGCGTCAACGTTAGCACAAATGCAACCATCTATAG
>JAMZAV010009140.1:0-25147 GCA_024449915.1 Sweltsa coloradensis | reverse complement strand
TTACAATCAATGATTATTTCAAATCTCCAGTATAGGACTCAATACCAATCAATCACAATCGATGTTGTGGTTATTGATTTGGTATGTGCCTATATGGACCAAGTGAATAGGCAGCAGTATGCATTTGCCTATTGACTAATAACTATTCCTGTTGAATGTTTATGCCCAAACCAATATTGATTGAAATCAATATCCAATAATGACATGATTATTGAATGACCTTCCAGCTTGCATTACACTTTATTTCTATAGATTCTGGCTAACTTTTTCAACTTTTTCTTTCAAAATGTACTAAATCACCATAACCTTAATGTCCATGTATAATATGTACGTTTTAGCTTCTCCCGTTTGGTCAGAATTGGCCCAAATGGCACGAAAATATCGCCCAAAAAATCGAAAAAAAATCGTAAAAGTACGATATTCATGAGAAATATTTCTTCGATTGTACCCAAAAACGTGGCAAGTCTAAGTTCAGAGATTTCGAAGGTCCTGTCAAATTTTCATCCAGATCGCATATGCCGTTTGCCCGGTAGAGAGCGAACAAACAGACAGAAAAACAAACAAAAAAAAAAAAACACCCGAGCTAAATTTTTTGGGGGGTCGGTGAAATTGAAGTCTTCGCTTCGCTCATCCAATTATTATGATTATAACTAGGAAACGCTAAAGTCCCGCCGCGTTGATGGATGAGCTTTTTAAAGGTTTTAGTTTGCGTGGGATATCTTTACTTTTGCAAGTGCTTTGTTTTGCTGCCTACGCATCGAAGGTGAATGTTGTCAAGTTTCTTTTGTTTCTTGTCAATTGGTATTATTTACCGTAAAAAACTTGTATTAAAAGCTTTATTTCTATGGATTCTGGCTAAATTTTTCCACTTTTTCTTTCAAAAGGTACTACATAACCATAACCTTAATGTCCATGTATAATATGAACGTTGTAGCCCCACCCGTTTGGTCAGAATTGGCCCAAATGGCACGAAAATATCGCACAAAAAGTCAAAAAACGTATATTAAAAGCTTTATTTCTCTCGATTCTGGCTAACTTTTTCAACTTTTTCTTTTAGAAAGCAATACATCACCATTACCTTAATGTCCATGTGAAATATGAACGTTGTAGCCCCACCCGTTTGGTCAGAATTGGCCCAAATGGCACGACAATATCGCACTAAAAATCGAAAAAAATCGTAAAAGTACGATATTCATGAGAAATATTTCTTCGATTGTACCCAAAAATGTAGCAAGTCTAAGTTCAGAGAAAACGAAGGTCGTGTCAAATTTTCATCAAGATCGCATATGCCGTTTGCCCGGTAGAGAGCGAACAAACAGACGGAAAAACAAACAAAAAAAAAAAAAAACAAAAACAAAAAAACACCCGAGCTAAATTTTTTGGGGGGTCGGTGAAATTGAAGTCTTCGCTTCGCTCATCCAAAAATAATTACTTTTGGAGCATAACTTCAAAACAATTGCTTTTCTGTGCCTTTTTTAATTTCTCCCAAAGGTATCCTTTAGCGATTTGCTTCACATTTGTATATTTATTAATTTTATTTATTGTAAAGAATGGACTTGGCTACATTTCTAGATCTCACCACTTTAAATGTTGAGCCACTTTTATGTTCCCATTTTGCACTTTTTGGAATTTTGGGGGGGGGGTAAATGGGGGAAGGATGAAATTACGAGCTGTTTTCTGCTTCTGTTTCCTGTCAACTAGCCACAAGTCAGCACACCCTGGGAACACAGACTGCTAATTGTTTTTCTGTTATGACCGATATTTGACACTCTGAAGTGGGGGAGGGGGTCACTGAAAAATAGGGGGGTTACGGGAAAAAGTGGGGGGGACATTTCCCCCCCATACTCTTTCCTACGCGCAAGTACTCTAGTAAAATTATTCTATTTTTCCCGGTACATTCGATGAATAAATAATTATGCATTAAAAGGTCGTCATGAGATCCCACACAAAACAAAAATCTTGTAAAAACACTGCCAAACATTACGCACTCAAAATGATCGAGATCTAAAAGAAGTGATCATCAGATGTATCCTTCTACATCTGCACACTCTTAATACATATTAAATTCACTTTGCCCCCTGACTGCATCATTGCAAAGCATGACAAAATAAATTTGCACGAACTATTATATTTAAAACAATAATTGCAAATAAAATGTAATAATGTGTATAAAGCTTTGCATTGAATGATGCAGTCAGGACTCGTGGAGCAAAGTAAATGTATGTAGAGCGCGCAAATGTAGAAGGGTTCATGAGATTGTCCCTTCTTGTAGATCTTAATCATTTTGAGTGCAAAGGGTTTGGCTGTTTACAAGTTTTTTGTAATAATATGTAATTAATATTTTAATAACCAATGTGCTGAGTGGTTTTCCTTTCCCATACTCAGAGATCTCAATCTTGTCAGGTATTCCCCAACTAAGGTCCACAACAATTCCAAGAAGGCCATCGACAATATTTACATTTATACTACTAAGTGTCAATTAGTTGCAACTTAATGCTTTATTGACTCGCTTCATTAATTGGCTAGAACCTTTGAGCATCCTGATATTTGTTATCTCATCACTAAGAAGTCACGTGAATACACGGATTTCCTCGTCTCGGCCTAATTCTCGTGCGGTCCACCTCCAACGTCCACGGTCCACACGCTCATCCACGCGTCCACCAAACACAACTACGTGATCAAGAGATCGAGAACCCAAACAGTCTTTCATTTGTCTATACAAATTATATTTTGCATGGACAATGCTGAAGAACTATTACGAGAAATCATTAGGAACTCGAACTCAGGACTCCGGTTTCGATAGTATTTCTAATGTGTTCCGAGGACTTTGGTATAACTTACAGGTAAAGGCCTAACGAGTTTCGTCCCCTCTTCAAATAAGGTTTCAACTTTTAAATTGCAACACTGATTGGTAGGATATTTATATTTAAGTGGTTCTTACCTTCCATTTTCAGTGCATAGCTTAAATGGCACTGAAGTGTATTTTACGCAAGTTATTGGAGTTGAGGTTACATGCCCGACCGAGTAGCACTTCGTGGTATGTGAGCCAAGGTTATTGAAAGGTTCAGCCGCCATGTACTGAAGCAGGAACCGTATGGCCCGGGTACAATCAATCTTGGCTCATACCACCACATTCAAGAGGGTTGTGCATACAACCGTGTCAATGCCCTGGGTATACCCACCGTCCAGCACGTACCGTGCACCAAACCAATACATCCGTGTCGCTAAGCCTCAGAGGACCTCGGGGCAATCACATGAGAGATAAAGAATTGTCCAAAGTCAAACCTGGAGCTGTGATGAGATGATGAAATGCAAACTATACTTTCAACTCGGTCATTTTATTGGGGAAGATAAGACTGTCCAATTAACTCTTTTTTGACCAAAGTCAAACCTTGATTATGATGTAACGCCAAGTACACTATGAAGCTTCGATACAGTTGGGGAAGATAAGAGCAGCCAATTAACTCTTTCCGATATCTGTATATTATTACATAATTACTAATTCATACTTAAGGTTTGTTGTTATTTAAAAATTATGACGAAAATTATTGGAATAAGTTTGCAATTTGAATTGTGCCAAACACTGTCCCACACATTTCTTATATGACATGGGTAAACAAGAGTAAAACAGTCACTCAACGGTAAAACACTACAAACTAACTATTAGGCCTATCAACCAACCAACCAGGTTTCTAAAATATGCAACTTTGTAAAAATACAGTAAATGAAATTGAAACTTGGCACTATAAGAACATCAAAATAATTTTTTCAAATTTTTCTGATCGGGCACCCGGCATATATTGCATCTTCAAAATGTTTCAAACTGCAGTTGTATCTAGCACATCGTTTAACGTCGATAGCTGTGTTTCTGTGACATTTGTGTTTTGATTGTTTTTCTTTGCTTTAACAAAGAGAAAACGTGGGATTTTTTGGAACCGTGACCCCTGCGAATTTTTTGTTTTCCGGTACAAATTGACAAAAAGTACCGGTTATCTAGAAAAATTCGTGGAACATACAAAATTCTAAAATTCCATATTTTCTCTTTTTCAAAGCAAAGAAAAACAATCAAACATAAATTTCACAGAAACACAGATATCTACGTTGAACGATGTGCTAGATACAATTGCCGTTTGAAACTATTTTCAAGATGCAATTAATGCCGGTTGCCCGATCAGAAAAATTTGAATAAAATTGTTTCAGTGTTCTTATAGTGCCAGGTTTCTATTTCATCCACTACAGTTTTAAATAGAAGCATATTTAAGACTAGGCCGCTTCGCGAACGCCTTTTTTAGTCGCGTTGATGGATGAGCTTTTTTGTAAGTTTTTAGTTTGCGTAGGACCACTTTTCCTTTACCACTTCTTTTTTAATGCATTGTAGGTGATTGTAGTCAAGTTTCTATTGTTACTTGTTAATTGTTACTAGGAAAACGCTCAGTTGGACGCGTTGTTGAGCGAGCACCGGTACGTGCAACACGACCCGAGTACGACATTCCCATAATGTTACATACCAATAAGTCTTTAAGGTCTTGATCGATTTAGCTGAAAATTTGTAAAATAGGAGAGAATGGATAAAATCCACCGCCATCTAGAGGACCTTGACATCATTTCTTTGGGAAAACTATTTTACTCTTGATTTCTTCTAGGTGGCAGTACATAGTGACCAGAATTCTTGTGCGACTTTTCGTTGCCATGGTAACGTTACTTTTGTTAAAATGTAATTTCTATCAACACTACTTATCGGATCAAAATAAAATTAACATATTCGTGACCGGACGGACATTCTAAATGATTTGGCTACCTCAGATTTTGTCGCCGTTTAGTTTTAAAAAAAAACTTTAGATTAACTTTAATGTAACTTTATAACTTTTTGAACGATTTTGCCACAAAACTAATGGCATTCAATCGGGAACGAAACTTGCGGATGGTCAAAATTTCAACTCGATCCGAGCCTCCGTTTGACCGCTATCATGAGCCAAAAAAGCTGTGCGACTTTCCGTTGCCATGGTAACGGGACTTTGTTATAATGTAATTTCCATCTACACTACTTATCGGATCAAAATAAAAATAACATATTCGTGATCGGACGCACATTCTAAATGATTTGGCCACCTCAGATTTTGTCGCCGTTTAGTTTTAAAAAAAAACTTTCGATTAACTTTAATGTAACTTTTTAACTTTTTGAACGATTTTGCCACAAAACTATACAGCAACCCGCCTAGGTGGTATGTACATGTGTGCAAAATTTCAGGTCGATCAGAGAAACGGTGCGACCTGTATCGAAGCAGTAACAGAAAAAAAAAAAAAAAAAACAGACATTGGTGCCATAAGAGTCAAGTGGAGACGCTCGCTTCGCTCGCTCAATTATAAACCTCAAAAAACTCATATTGAAACCTCTATTCCATGGATTCTGGATAACTTTTTCAACTTTTTCTTTCAAATAGCAATACATCACCATTACCTTAATGTCCATGTAAAATATGAACGTTGTAGCCCCACCCGTTTGGTCAGAATCGTCCCAAATGTCACGAAAATATCGCACTAAAAATTTAAAAAAAAATCGTAAAAGTACGATATTCATGAGAAATATTTTTTCGATTGTACCCAAAAACGTGGCAATTGTCTAAGTTCAGAGATTTTGAAGGTCCCTCCAATTTTCATCAAGATCGCATGCCGTTTGCCCGGTAGAGAGCGAACAAACAGACAAAAATACAAAAAAAAACATAAAGAAACACCCGAGCTAATTTTTTGGGGGGTGTCAATGAAATTGAAGTCTTCGCTTCGCTCATCCAAAAATGGAAAAATAGGGTGGAACAGCCTTAAGGAAACAAGAGAAATACCGAACAAAAAACTCATGAAATAATAAACATTAAATTGAGCGATAGTAAAAAAATAATAACGCACTTTATTTTGGTTTGAAAATGGCGGATTTAAATATCCGTGCGTATGCAACGACTTGACTTTACATCGAGCGAGCTCGTGAAGATTTCGAGGCTCTTCTCAATCACTTGACGCAATTCTGCAAACTCATTATAAATCCACTTAATTATTTGGACACGTTACTTGGTGTTAGTGAACTTGCTAATTAAGCAGTTACATCCGTCAATCATTAAAATATTATGTTATCTCATCGAAATTTTACTTGTTATATTTATTATTCTCCATAGCGACAATGTTACATAAGGATATACACTTATAAAAATCATTAATTATGTAGTGTTTTTGGCAGGTTTCTTCCTTGATACAAACGGTCATGGTCAACGTTCATTTTCTATCATGTTCTTATTATTATTGTTGCTATATTATGTTTGATGGAACTGTTTCTAAAACACGTGCTTAGTAACTAAGTTAATTAGAAATGTTTTGATTTATGAATGGTTTGTTTGTAGTCCAACCAATCGCCATGATTTTGGAACTTAATTGGATGAGCGTAGCGAGCGAAGCGAAGATTCCATTCTACTACACTGGAGAAAAAAAATCCGGAATGTTTTTTTTCTTTCTTTCTTTCTTTTTTTTTTGTATTTTTGTGTGTCTGTGAACACGATTCCGGCTAAACCGATACTCCGATTGCGATGAAATTTTATGGAGACCTTCGAAATCTCTGAACTTAGAACTGCACCGTAGGAAAAATCGATCAAAAAATTATTTCTCTTGAAAATCGCAATTTTACGATTTTTTTCGTTTTTCTTTTTTGTTTTTGTTTGTATTTTTGTGTGTTTGTTAACACGATTCCGGCTAAACCAATACTCCAATTGCGATGAAATTTTCTGGAGACCTTTGAAATCTTTGAACTTAGAACTGCCATCATTTTTAACGATATCGAAAAATTATTTCTTATGAAAATCGCAATTTTACGATTTTTTTTCGTTTTTCTTGTTTTTTCCGTTTGTATTTTTGTGTGTTTGTTAACACGATTCCGGCTAAACCGATACTCCAATTGCGATGATATTTTCTGGAGACCTTCGAAATCTTTGAACTTAGACCTGCCACGTTTTTGGGTACAATCGAAGAAATATTTCTCATGAATATCGTACTTTTACGATTTTTTTCGATTTTTAGTGCGATATTTTCGTGACATTTGGGCCGATTCTGACCAAACGGGTGGGGCTACAACGTTCATATTTCACATGGACATTAAAGTAATGGTGATGTATTGCTTTTTGAAAGAAAAAGTTGAAAAAAATAGCCAGAATCCATAGAAATAAAGGTTTTAATATGAGTTTTTTCGAGGTTTATAATAACAATTAACAAGTAACAATAGAAACTTGACAACAATCACCTACAATGCATTCATAAAGCACTTGCAAAGGAAAAGTGGTCCCACGCAAACTAAAAACTTACAAAAACGCTCATCCATCAACGCGGCGGGACTTTAGCGTTTTCCTAGTTTTATCATAATATTCAATTGTAAGGGGAATGGTTCACTATTCCTTATTTCTTTCTTCTGTTCCTTGTTTAACTAGTGCAAACATCTTTGCTATCCACAATGCGACAAGCATAATCTTAACTATCACCCACTAAAGTAAACACTTAATCAAAAAAGTAATATTAATAAACATCGTCCGTCTGTTTTGGGGAATGGTCGTGGGTCTCGAAACCTCTCCTCTGGTATTATTTAGTGCCTGGTGCGAAGCACCTATAACTAAAAATCATATGGGTGCCAGAGTTGGGCGATGGATAGCGTCCTTGCTCTACATGGTGGATACCATACCGTTGATTTCGGTAAAATACAGCCGGAGCTCGGGAATGATAACAATCAACAAACCGCTAGGTTTTTACATTTGATGTAATCAGTATAGCAGCACCCGTGGCAGAAAGTCGCACAAGAGTAATAAGTGAATAAGTGACATAAGACAAATAAATCCATTTGCGTAGAAAACAGTCGCCACGATTATGTTATATACGCCGCTGCTGCCGTATAGTAAAGCACACGGTTGGACAGTATTGCACATCTCTATTATAGGCCTAACAGGTAGTCAGGTACAAAAAACTTGTATAGTACAGCCAAACCTTTCCCATAAGCATTTCGATCTCAAAGAAGACCAAGCGAAACAAATTCACTTTGCCCCGTGACTGCACGTTGCAAAGCTTGGCCAAATAAATGTGCGCTTACTATTTAAGCGAGCGAAGCGAGCGTTTCCATTTGACTCTGCCGGAAAAATTAGTCACTGGTTTTGTTTTTTTTGTTTTTTTGTTTGTTTGTTTGTTTGTATGTCTCGCCATAACGTTCGAACGGAGGCTCGGATCGAGTTGAAATTTTAACCATCCGCAAGCTTCGTTCTCGATTGAATGCCATTAGTTTTGTGGCAAAATCGTTCAAAAAGTTAAAAAGTTACATTAAAGTTAATCGAAAGTTTTTTTTTTCAAACTAAACGGCGACAAAATCTGAGATGGCCAAATCATTTAGAATGTCCGTCCGGTCACGAATATGTTAATTTTATTTTGATCCGATAAGTAGTGTAGATGGAAATTACATTATAACAAAGTACGGTTACCATGGCAACGGAACGTCGCGGAGCTTTTTTGGCTTATGATAGCGGTCGAACGGAGGTTCGGATCGAGTTGAAATTTGGACCATCCGCAAGCTTCGATCTGCATTGAATGCCATTAGTTTTGTGGCAAAATCGTTCAAAAAGTTAAAAAGTTACATTAAAGTTAATCGAAAGTTTTTTTTTCAAACTAAACGGCGACTAAATCTGAGGTGGCCAAATCATTTAGAATGTCCGTCCGGTCACGAATATGTTAATTTTATTTTGATCCGATAAGTAGTGTAGATGGAAATTACATTATAACAAAAGTAACGTTGCTATGGCAACGAAAAGACGCGCGAAGTTTCTAATGCACTGCCACCTAGAAGTAATCAAAATACTTTCGAGGGAGCAGTGCATTATTTGTCACCAAAGAGTTTAAATAGTGTTCCCAAGGAGTCAAGGTCCTCTAGATGGTGGTGGATTTTATTCACAAAGTAAAGGTTTACACACGGGTTTACCCAAATAGGCCTACCTTGGCAATAATAAATATATGGAAACATGGCCCTGTGGACAGCGAACGTCGCAAATTTTAAAATTTAAAAAAAATGTGCAGTGTGGGTCTAGCTATAGCACGTGCTCGCTTATCAACGCGTCCAACTGAGCGTTTCCTAGTATATTTTAAACAATAGTTGCAAATAAAATGTTACCAAACTTTGCAAAAATGCAGTCACGGGGCAAAGTGAATTTGTCTCATAAGCTTGGGCCTTAGCCCTTGTTAAAAAAGTTCAATTTTTTTAAACTTGAAATCATAAAAAAATGTTTGGCCCATCGAGCTTATATTGGGTAGAGGGAGCATCGCGCATACCTGGCAGCGCGGCGAGTTGAAGCAAACATATCCACAGCGCGGGCAGCGGGAAAGTCACGTGACATTGGTATCTTTTGAACCTCGGCTGCTATAGCGCGCAAGGCTATAACGTTAGCGCAAGCCTACATTTCCAAGAGAATCTGTAAGTTCCCACTCTTTTTCTAAGGATTCATTCATTCAGGTGGAAGAACGATCTGTCATCGAACCTCGCCATTTTTTGCTTTTTGTCCATGTGTTTCATGATTATTATCCATTATCCATGTAACCCATTGTACAACAAAAATAAAGACTGTCTATTCTATTCTATTCTATTCTATTCTATTCATTTAGAACTACAGCTAAGAAACAAACAATTATTTTGTATGCAAACAACTTACTAATCGTGAATATTTGGTCGTTGTAGGTCTATGTAATTCCCCTTTTTTAGGCCAACGTCTTGATCTACACGGTTTATGTGGGCGAAATTAAATAATAATCAATATTTAATTATAATTAATATTGGACATTCGTATTTTGTATGTGGCATGTTATTTGTGTGAACCATTTTAATGCATAGGCATAGCCGCCTAGACTATCTTCTTGCATTATCAACATTATAGCAAATTATCCATCAAGAGATATATTATATTTCCTTGTTTTTCATCGCCTTGCCTGCTGTCAACACTTTTTTATTTTTATATTGTTGTTAATTGTTGTTTTAATTGTTTAATTGTTACTCTCATATCAATTACTCATAGTTAAGTTAATTAGTTATGATTATATTTTAAAGTTTTTGAAAAATAAAAATTATATAAGAACTGTACAAGACTTAAAATAATAAATGGATAACATCAATTCTGACACCAACAACACACCAACAGACTTCGAATATAATATTATAATATAATATTTTTGTAGAATGCCCACTGTAGAGTACACATCAGATTTAACCGGTATGACCCAGGTGACTAGTTAAGTTAATTAGTTATGATATATTTTAAAGTATTTGAAAAATAAAAATAATATTAGAACTGTACAAGACTTAAAATAATAAATGGATAACATCAATTTTGACACCTATCAACAGACTTCGAATATAATATTAAAATATAATATTTTTGTAGAATGTCCACTGTAGAGTACACATCAGATTTAACTGGTATGACCCAGGTGACTAACTAGGTATATGTTGCTGATAGGACCATTGTGAAAGGATGTCCGAGGGCTATTTCAGAGGACTCAATCCTTTGCATTCGACTGAGGAAAATCTTGGCAAAAACCTTCAGTTAGGATTGCTAGTCTCGACGGGATGCGAACCCGTGACCTTCCGAATCAGAGTCAAGAGGTCCGGGTTCGAATCCCGTCGAGAACGGCAATTATACTGAAGTTTTTTTTTTTAAATATGATTGGCACTTAATTATATGAAAGGTGTAAGCATTGGGCTTATCTCATATGACGGACGAATTATGAAGAAATAGTAATTCTTGCTGCTCAAATAAGAAGACACCAGTAATAGCAAACATGCATTTGACATAACTTAGGTGAGCACTGGGCAGTCTTGAAAATAAGTATCAGCCCTGTAAACAAGAAACAAGTAGGCCTCACACTCTGTAGGCATACATGTCAATTTTCATTACAAGCGCAATACGACCTAACGGTTGACGCGCCCTTAAACATAATAAACTTCATCTTCTTCCACAAAATGTTTTGAACATATTTTTGTATGCGATGGTGGGAGTAAAATTATCTCTTTATAGTGAGCCATAATTTACTCCTGATTTCATTCTTCGGAAAACTGTAAACAAAACTTCACATTATATTTTGCAAATGTCTATGTCTAAATCTAATTGTAATTAATTGGTTTTTAGGTTTAGGTAGGCTTAGGCCCTAAGGACAGGTCAACTCTAGGCCAAACTGTACTTATGATGACCCAATGGCTGGTTAACGCCTTAACCGTGTCACATATTTGCTGATTATTAATTAGTTATTGGCCCTAGGCGCACAAAATCTTACTAAAATTATTAAAAATAAAAAGCAGTGTTACATTCCTGTGAAACGAATACTGCCCGTCTTTTGAATACTCTTATTTGCATCCAAAAACACAGCAATACCAGACCATTTTATATGTAGACAAGGCTACAGCATCGCCGCGCGTACCAATGTCACGTGGTCTTGGGGGCTCGTCTCGCCTCGATATGTTTGCTTCACGATCGTGACGTCATGCTCCCTCTACCCAAATATAAGCTCGATGGTTTGGCCATTGAATTTGGTTGGGGTGGGAACTCTAAAAAGTCAATGGCCAAGCAATATTTTTTATTATTTCGAGTTTAAACATTTTACTTTTTTACCACGAAAATGGTTGGCTTGGCGCTATCGTCAACAGGCGAAATGATCTTACTTCTTTTCAATGCGAAACTAGGGAGAAAGAATGCAAAGCTTGGCTCAACTTCTATATTATCTCACATCATTCGCAGCAGAAGACTTTTAAAGGAGAGCTTGGAAAAAAATTGTTGGGATATATAACTATGATTGCCTCCAACTCAAAGACGCATTAGGTAACCATGGCTCTCACTCTTCTTCTAACCGACTAAGTCAACATCACTGAAGGCGTGGAGGATATATTTACACCTTGTCTATGATTATTACACTAATTCTAGTGAGTGGGGTGCTGAGACTGCCAGTCGTATGTGGTGGTTCACACGGTTGGGCGCAGGTCCTAAGCCCATGACTTGAAGAGCATGGGTTTAAATCACTCGTAAATCATAATGCATGGAATTTTGCAAATAATGTTCTTCCTGATTCCATTTCGACCAAGGTTCAAGCGAAGTACTGATACGGGTAGCTTATTCTCATCGAAACCCGAACTAGGGCGGTCGCAGACTCGATTCAACCCTCTATCAATTTCAAGATTTGACTGAAGATTTCCCAAGCGCAGATAATAATAATATATTAATTTTTTCCAAAGTTCGACCCAGTCTAGGATTTAGTACTCGTAACAGCTCTGGGGTAATTTTTCCGAAGTATACAAATATACGCTAACTTATTTAATTATTGCTTATAGCTAGAGAAGGTAACTTGAGATGTTTGTATCAGCCACCATGTAAATTGATGTGTATACCTACAGTGAGCATGTTGCATTCAGTATACGAAAAAAAAGTTCATATGTCGGAGTTCCGGCGAACCTAGGGGATAGAGCTATTACCTTAGAATTATGATCGACAGCGGTTCCTGGCGATTGATAACCGATAGCGGCCAGCATCTCTGTCAGTCTGACTGACCTTGACTTCAATGATGACCTTTCTCAAAGTCACGGGCGGCGGGCGGACGGGTAACCTGCTCGAGACCTCCCTTGGACCTCACGCCCTAACTACACGATGCGGACACACGAAGACCAAGGAGAAAGAAATACAACATTATTCGTCAATGTGGTAGAGGTAGAGTACATTTCGTCCTGTGAACAGCTACATATCGACAGAACAATTTTTTTGATATTACATCCAATTGTATGCAGTTTCGGTTACGACTACTTTCACAATATCGGTACAAGTGAATAGCCTTAATTGATTTATGAGTATTAGTAGTTTTAGGGCGCTTCAACGGCAAAGATTATTCGCGCTTTAATTGTTTTATCAATCTCTTATATTGACACACGAACCACCCATAGTCAAAATTAAAATTTGGCCGGGATCAAATCAACGACCACTAGAATTAACTTATTGTGTCTATTATTTCCCATTACGCGACACACACACCCACACCCACAATAACACACCAACATACACGCACACACACATACACCAAACTAACTCACCAAACTTGTTTATTTCTATGGTATTATTGTTTAACTATTGTAGTATTGTACTGTGAATCATGTATTGTATGTCCATTGCAGTGCACTAGTGGGGCTTGCCCCGTTGTCAATAAATCATTTACACTAGGAAAACGCTCAGTTGGACGCGTTGTTGAGCGAGCACCGGTACGTGCAACATGACCCGAGTACGACATTCCCATAAGGCCCACCACACAGTGTAGGCCTAACTGGATATTGACATTGTACACTTTATACTATTCCAACATCTTTGCATTGTACTCATTCACGTCATGCCTTCTAAAGTGTATCTTTGTATCTTCACTGCCTCCTTCATTTTTTAACATCATTTTTCGAATTATGATTACCAATAAGTCTTTAAGGTATTGACCGATTTAGCTGAAAATTTAGAAAATAGGAGAGAATGTTGTACTTATTGACCCTGCAAAATTTCATAACGATCGGTACATTTTTATATTTTTATTTTTATTTTTTATTTTTTATATCTAACGATCGGATTTTGTTCAAAAACTATACAGCAACCCGCCTAGGTGGAATGTACATGTGTGCAAAATTTCAGGTCGATCAGAGAAACGGTGCGACCTGTACTGAAGCAGTAACAGAAAAAAACAAAAAAAACAGACATTCGAGCCATAAGAGTCAAGTGGAGACGCTCGCTACGCTCGCTCAATAACCAAATCGAGAAAGAAAACAAGGAACGAACCAGAAGGATAAAGAGTTTATTTATTTACAAATGAGATCATTAGAATAAAAGAGATCCTGAAGTCTTCACTGAATTCAATAAATTGTGCGGGAATAATTGAAAATTCAGGAACATAATTATACAAATGCTTAATACATTCATTCAGACTATCAAGTTGAACGAACTTGATAAAAAAAATTGCTAAAATTCTCGAGTCAAGGACAGTATTTCGAAATTGTACTGGACGGTTGTAATGTAAACAAAAGATTATTTACAGACGTGAACAGTTTTTTCGTAACCATAATCGAGAAGTTATCTTTTGACCCATACATGTTGCACACATTGGGCTACATCAAACATGGGTACTCGGAGAGGCGCCCCCAAGATTGCAACTATAGGTTTCCTCCTACATGAGGCAAACGCTGGGGATGAAATCGTCTAAACTATCAACTAAAATTATATGACTATAGGAAGCTTCGGAAACGCTTTTTCAGGCGCGTTGTTGGATGAGCGTAATTGGTGCATTTAAGCAGCCATGTGTAATGCAGATTTTCTGTTGTTCTGTGAAAAAATCATTATACTAAGTCGAAGACATTTTTAAAATTACGATTTGTTTCGTTTTAAAAAAAAAATATCTTAAAAAATGAAAAAAAACGTGAAATTGCGATTTTCATGAGAAATAATTTTTCGATTGCGCTCAAATTTTACATCAATATATTAATTCATGTAAATTAAGGTTCTGTGAAGAAATTATTACAATCGGATAAAGCATGTAGGTGTTATAAGTCGAAGAAATTGTTTAAAAAACGAAAAAAATCGTAAAATTGCGATTTTCATGAGAAATAATATTTCGATTGCGCTCAAAAACGTGGCAGTTCTAAGTTCAGAGAGTTCGAAGGCCTCCCAAAAAATTGGAGTATTGTTTTAGCCGGAATCGTGTTTACAAACAGACAAAAATAGTAGTAAATACATAACAACATTCCGGATTTTTTTCTCCAGTGTAGTGAAATGGAATCTTTACTTCGCTCGCTACGCTCATCCAATGAAAGAGATGGTGTTGGTTACTCGGGGGCATAGGTGTAAAGGGCAAGAAATGGGATGAGGGAATACAAAACACCATACCTTCAAGTGCATTCAAACCATATCTTCATAAACAGGCTTATAGTATCCGCCTCCACCTTTGAGTATAGAACCTGTTATATACTCTATGCCTCCACGTCGTAATTAAATGATGATTGATTCCATCACATAGGCCTACTGCTTTTGATACAGCTATAGGTTGATGATTAAGTATTTGCACCATTTAGAAAATTCAAAACAGCAACAACCTCGTCTCTTAAATCAGCTACAAAGTTATATCACACTTTAAAATCTGTGTAATTTATTAAAATCTGTGGTGGGTGTGAAACAACAACTGTGCATTTTGATATGGAGATGCCAAATTTTTTACGTGTACTAGATACCTAAATAATCATTTTCCGGCCGGTTAATCCAATCGACTCTTAATCTATTCAACATTGGCGCCCATTTTTTCTGATGGCGTCTAAAATGTAACCAACCAAATTACCCTCTGCATCTATAATTTAAAAAAAAATCATGGAAAGCGTTTGTCCACAACAATACTTGTTAGACGAGTGAGCGCAGCGAACGTAGTCTGCAAATCAACTCAAACGGCACTTGGTCGATCTGTGTGTGTACTATAAAAATCAGCCGAATCGCTGAATAGATTGCGCTGAAGTTTTAAACATACATCCGGTACGAGTTAATAATCTATAACAAATAATAAATTGAAAAATAGGCTCCAAATGTATGGATTTAATTTAACGACAATGGTTTTGTTTTTGAAAAATATTTTTGGCAATTGTGAAGAATCACTCAGCGGACCGGAATTACTTTGGAAGATAATAAGACAAGTTAGCGCAACGAACGTAGTCTACAACGCAACTCGATCGGGTCTTCATCGTGATTAATTTGTCTGTTTGTTAATGTTAAATGTTAGATGTATATCTGTCCGGCCCCATACGGCCGAACGGCGAAATAGATTGAGCTGAAATTTTAAACAGACGTAATTTGTGAACGAGGTAACTAACTGAGAACTGCTAACAAAATGGTCAAAATCCGTTAAAATGCAAAGTTTTTATTTTAACGACAATGGTTTATTTCTCGATTAGGTTATTCGGAAAACACTCCCGTAGGTGTAATTGTTTTTATTTACTAAGGTCCAGAATTTCAATGTCTAGTTAAAATTTATCTGCCAGTTAGTCCTCTCAGTAAATATTTACAAGGCTTCTGATTGGTGGTTGCCATAGTGAAAACAAGTTATGTGTCAGTTAAATTTACTTGCCACTTTAACTGGACATTGAAATACCGGGCCTAAATGAAACAGACAATGGTTTTGTTTTTAAGGTCATTTTTATCGAATCACTTTTGTCACGCTGTGATTTTATGCAGTGACCAATGTGTATCGAATCTTGGTTCAAGGTTCCCCTAAATTTAGTTGAGTAAACCTTGGAATCTTAACTCGTATTTCGTACTGACTATGTTTTCCATATAGTATTGTATGCATTTCAAAACATGTTTTATACTTTTTTAAATACAATCCAGAAATTAAAAAATCTTTCCCGACCGGGGGTTTGAACCTAGGTCTTCCACATTTCGGGTATAAAGGGCGCCTTAGCCAACTAGACAAGGAAAACGCCAAAGTCGTTGTTAGACAAGTGAGCGAGTCATGTGTTGAATACGCAGGAACATCTGCATAAAAGTTGATGTATATAGGTATAAATGATAGGGTTTTGAGTTTATTTGTTATAAGGGCGCGTCAGCGGTAAGGCCATAATGCGCCACTCTAGCCTATGATAGGTTAGAGAGAAAAGATCAACGCTGTATGATACTGGGTAATCAACAGATGGCTCACTCACTTGTCTAACAACGACTTTGACGTTTTCCTAGTACATATTATAACTGATTCGTGCGTACTGCATGTTCGGTAGGGTATTTGTTAGGAAGTAATTGCCAAGGACTTGGGAAAACCTTGAAAAATGCAGTCAGGTTGGCGAGAATTGAACCCATAACCTATCCAATAATATATAATGCACTTATAGCACTGAGTGTCAATTAGATTAATGATGCAAATCAATTGTGCACTCTGTGCAGTCTCGTATAAGCAGCAACGTGTAACGTGCTGCATAACATGTAAACATATGGATTACAAGGGCAAGACAAGCAAACAAATCAAACTATAGATGCATGCGTTACTGTTATAACAAGAATGCTAATACCCTTAGCACAAACAAGTACCGGCAGTTTCCAAGTGGAAGGTCATACCTGTTGATGTCAGTTAGACGTATAATAGTTCATGGCACATTGTTGACGTTACATTACCTGCTATACAAATTGCTGGTACTCTTAGGGGAAATGACTTTTGGCTGTCGTGTTTTGTTTTTTTAGATTGCATTTCATGTGACAAAAGTTTTGTTGTCGATAAATAATATGAGCAATTGGGACATGATCAAATCGTCAATATTATATACTTGAAACACGAAAAAACGAAAATTTTAGATTATATCACTTATTGTCGTCTTGACCTAGTTAAACTAAGTACTGGCTAATCATCGTTTAAAATAACTATCAATAATTTAATATATGCGATAATATCAATTTTCCAAACATCACTGATTAGTCGGCCTTGCGTAGAATTGATTGCTTGAGGTGACGGTTATGTACTCAATGACGAACATTTAGGTGTTATAGTGGTTCCTAGCAAACCTTGCGGGGCTGGCGCATCGAACAGTCACAGTCACGTTATTTATGTTTCACCCACCGATGACGTCAATATCAGCAAGGTTGCACTGGTACAACTATGGAATGAAAGCAATAGACAAGAGGCAAGTATTTACGGTAAACCGCTAAAACCCGTAAATTAAAAATATTTTTCAACACCAATTCACGGCTTTTAGGCATAATACTAGGAAAACGCTTAAGTCCCGTCACGTTGTTGGATGAGCGTAATTGGTGCATTGAGCTGCCATGTGTTATGCGGATTTTCTGTTGTTCGGTGAAAAAAATAATTACTTTGTTGAAGATTTTTTTTAAAATTAAATTAAATTAAATTAAAAATTTACTTAAATTTTTTTAATTAATCGTAATTTAAACAAAGGACAAAATTCGTAAAATTGCGATTTTCTTGAGAAATAATTTTTCGATTACGCTCAAATTTCACACGAATAGATCAATTCATAAAATTAAGGTTCTGTGAAAAAATCATTACAATCGGATAAAGCTTGTAGGTGTTATAAGTCGAAGAAATTTTTAAAAAATCGAAAAAAATCGTAAAATTGCGATTTTCATGAGAAATAATTTTTCGATTGCGCTCAAAAACGTGGCAGTTCTTAGTTCAGAGATTTCGAAGGCCTCCATAAAATTTCATCGCAATCGGAGTATCGGTTTAGCCGGAATCGTGTTAACAGACAGACAAAAATACAGAAAGAAAAAAAAACATTCCGGATTTTTTTCTCCAGTGTAGTGAAATGGAATCTTCGCTTCGCTCGCTACGCTCATCCAAAAAACAAAGATGCAAATAAGTTCCATCACAAATACCAGCCTCTGAATTCTCTAAAGCTTATTTTATTGTAATGTGCAATTACTTTACAAGGTCCCTCACTAAAAATTTTCAAAAATATTAATTATAAGGGGGAGAGATATAGAGTTTTCAACTAAATGTTGGATTATTTTTACCGCCAATTCACCGCTCTTGGACATAACAAAAACGAAATTTGACTTTTATTTTCACCCCAAAAACCTGCCTGCTGGCAATAGTATAATGCATATAAATTACATCAGTTTTATAAACTTATTTTAAACGATACGTATGACTTACGGAAACGACGATTATACTAAAGTAATTAAATATTAGCTTCAACTGGCTATGTACTGTCGATTCTGCCTATGCTATAATGTAAACTGGCATTGTTATGCGAGTTTTTTTCCTAACAAAGTTTGGGGCAATGCTAAGTGCGGCCCGGAATTACTTTCTAATTAACTCGCCCCCCCCCCACCCCCACAAATATTTAATTGATTTTAATGCTGTTGGTTTAGGATTCGTTTTAATACCGGTACGCACGTCGGTTTTTAGACGATTTTCAAATTATACATTTTGTTTTGGAATCGATTCAGTGACTGGTCCTAAAATTATAAAATACGAATTTTCATTATCATGCGTTTAGGGGGGGAGGGGGGGGGGGTTCGAGCTAGTTAATTAAAAATTAATGTGATCACGGCCCGGCATTACCCCAAAGTTTGTTAGGAAACAAATCGTATTTTTGAACGGCGTTCGAGTCTAAGTTACCATCATCATTACGTGATTAGTTAATGCAATATAATACTATGACATCGACTGAAAACAGGAAATTTCTAATGTAGTGTTATGTCAAAAATATTGTTAGTTTGGGATAATGGAAATGTAGTGGCATTGTATTGTTTCAGAGAATGGTTCTATCAGTTCAGAGTTAGGAACGTAATTAGTTAACTTGCACTGTTGTCCGTTATTGTCATAATAGCATCAATGACAACAAACATATTGGTCGGTCGTAGTTTTATCATTGGCTATACTTAATAGTTTTACGGAGCTGCAATAGTACAATTTCCACTTATAATATAATGTAAATATAAAAGGACATAAAATTATAAAACAATAACTTCACAGTCAGTTTGCTATAAAGGCCTGGATCATTTCGGTATCATCATTGCTACAGAATTAGTTCCTAATCGCTAGCGTCCTTCACGTGAATTACATGTGACTTTACATAACTATGCTGTATTATTCTATTATCTATTCGTTGTTCAAGGAAGATGACGCTTATACATTACCACAACTGAGAAGACCATTTTACCATTATAGGTATTCTGTTCGAAATTGTGTGCAGTTACCAACATGCCATCAAGTTCAATGTAGTCAAGTATAATGGGTCATTTGTCATCATTATTATAATCGCGTCAAATATGCGCACTCACGACTGTCATTACTGCAATGGACAACATGCGTTCGTTTCGTAATGTTTTGAGAGACACGAATTTAGTTTATTATCTTCATTAATTGAAATGTAAATTAAAACCCTAAGAAATAATTTAATAGTGTCGAATATGATGTATTATTAGATTACCAACGTATTAGTTGGGAGTAATGAGTTATGGTGCTCTCAGCAAACACCTTCACTTTCTGATTTCGAGCCATAGTTGAGCTCGTGCAGTGCATGAGTGAAAATAATATGTATGCACTATGAATGAGCCAGTTCAGTTATTATTAGACCGATCTAAACGATGTCATGAATTTGGATGACGACGAGTGAAATACATAGGGAAAGTGATTGTGAGTCGAATGGAAAATTCTTTCGCTTCGCTTGTTCATAATAATCATTAAAATCACCGTGTCGGTATTATCATAGAAATTTTCTAGTTAAATTATAATGCTAGAGAATGTTAGTGGAATGGTTGATAATCTTTATTAAATCACGTTTAGGAAACAGGTAGGTTGAACTACCCGCCCTGAAGGAAGCCGAAGGTACACGAGCTGGCCCACGATGTTGGCCGGTTTGCTGTCGAGGCCCGCGCGTCGTCTCGTGTGCCTGCGCCTCGGAGCTGAGGGTTGTGGCTGTGGGAGGGCGAGAGGGGCGGGCGAGGGGAGGCGGCTCGTACATATGTATGGATATCACGTGCGCGCAGCACAGTTGTCACGCGTAGCTATCAGAGAACATAGCACACACATGGCAGTGTCAATAACACAACGATTCATTTTTAGTTTGGAAGGACGGTAGTTTCGAAGTGTTGTGAGGGTTATCAGTGGATTGGTCCGTGTGTTTCGAAGCATTTGAGGTGAGTTGATCAAATATTTCCCTTCTTTTAAGGTTCGTGACTTTTACGACGAGTGAAGGATTTTGACTTGGGCTCGTGAGAGCTTTGATGTCGGCAGAAATAAATCCAAATTTATCTATGGTTTGTCCGTTTTAAAACTACCTACAAAAAAGTGTTAACTTTGTAGCAAAAAACATATACAGAAGATAGAGATCCAAATTGTGTGGCTGTCAACTTTCCACTTTCGAGTTTGGATTTAAAAAATGAGTATACTTTTAAAAACTGTGCTTAAGATAATAGAATAGTTCCATATGTAAAACAATTGTGGCTGACTTATCATTATCAATATTATTCATACTTCATGTAAACGTTGACTGTAAAACAATTATGAATATTCATTTAACTTCAAGCTGGCAATTACTACTCGGTAAATAATGATAGAATAATGGATAATGTCTAGAGGTTCGTGTACTGTACATACCCTATACCATTTTCAAGTGACATTTTTGAAATTATGTCATCAAGGTTGAATTAATATCAACTGAATAAAAATGTGTATTGACAAACTATATAAATACTATGTAAAATAAAATAAATAGGAATGAAAACCTATAGTTTTAAAAGTGAAGAATAGCGCTTCGTATAGCATCTATTTACTAAACGCTATTTTTACGTTTCTCTAGATTTGTTTCTCTCTCTCTTGTTTCTTTGATTCTCTTTTCGTCCGGTCCACTGAGAACTCCATCGATGTCAACAATACTCATGACAGATGTATAGAATATATATTATACATAAAGTACACAAGTACTGAGTGACTGAATCAAAATGTAATAGCATCACTCACAACGAACTGAACTAAAATGGGTAATTCAAGTCCGAAGCGTGTTATACCATGGGCGTGGGTTTTAACCCGGCATCATCTATCACCGCATAGCATTCTATAAGAGCCGCAAACAAACATACTATGTGAAACTACAACTTGTTTTTATTTTGCGTTTTAGAATAACGTTGACATTTATTGATAATTAATGATACACCACGTTTTCTTTAATTTTAATTTCGTAAGTTTTTATAACCTTTTTCTGTGATTACAATTGAGGTGGTCAGCAGCCTCAAGCTCAAGCACTCAATGCACAAAAGCAGAAACCATGTTTTGTAAAAACGCATTTAAAGTTTTATTTTATCATGCAGATTAGGGCCTTTATGTTTTTGATTAAGTAATTATTTTTAAGATGTGTGTTATGTGCCCCTTTCCAGCGAAATAGGTACTTATGTAGGTCTATATTAAAATCTGGATATCTTACAATCATGTTAATTTTATTGAAATAACATTTTTTATGTATCGTATTCAACCTTTTAGGCTAACACATTACGGACAAACATGTCATTGACATCATATCTGTAATCAATGGAATCAGTCTGATACTTCGACATCTTTGTCACTAATGTACTCCTCGCCCATGTGCTCAGTTTGAGTTTTAGATATGATTTAGATATTATTCTGCAAGAATTAACTTCACTCGTAGCTACATCCATATATTTAATGTTTCATTAAACAATAGGTAAGTATAAACAAAAATAATTAGCGAAAATACAACACAAGACAACAGAGCTAAATGTGGCAAACACGAGGTTGTTCCATGTGCTAGCCTGCATGACCTCTCTTTTCATATAGTACGGAACTATAGCTGTGTGAGCGTTTGGAAAGAAGGATATGGTGGTTCTGGTTCATAAAAAACAATTTCCACAAAAGGGGTGCATATAGGTCTATGTGACCTATTTCTGAAGAATACCAATCATCTTTGGTGCTCTATGAGGACGTGGGTTCGAATTCCGCATGAGACATGTTTCTTCTAAACGTCCTTCATCGTCATCTATCATCACTCATCGTCTCGAATAGCCTTAGTGATAAAATTAATCAACAAAAATCAAATCCTATCTGATAGTGGTTTGCATTAAAATTTCAAGTTAGAATGCATGATATTGATAGTCGCTATCAGAGAGCAAATTTTCCAAATTGTGCGTACTTTTTTTAAAGTAACTAACCAGTAAATATGCCACCAAGCAGATAATTTGTATTAATTTCCCAAGATTGTGTAGGACAATTATTTGAATTAAATGTTGAAATGTGCTCTCAATTTCAATTTATTTTAGTTTTCAGGACACAGTAATAGTGAAAAAGATTGTGTCGCCTGATTAGTACAATTAACAATAACATCATAAAAGATAGATAAAATACCAGGTCAACAAAATGTAACGTACATACATAAACAAATAAACAAAACAATTCATATTACACCCATTGAAGGATTGGTGAAAGTACTAGAAAATGAACTTGAATTAACATGAAGTGTTCAAACGCATGCCTTGTTCAAACGCAAGCCTGGGTAGCCCCAATCACTTATCTTCAAGGAACTCCTCCATGGAATGCTTTACATTTGTAACAAACCTTATAAAACAATCTTCGAGATGTGGTCTAGGATGTAATGTATGTGATATTCACGGGATTTGTCGATCAAGCAAATTTTTAAGTGGACATATTATTTTAACATTGTAAAACAATTTTCCCGAGCAGATCCAGCCGTGTTAATCTGTATTGTTTCTTGTTGGCTCATCTCAACTTCGAGTTTACAATTTGAGGTTACTCAATTGGACCCTAATGTGAATGTTCAGTACTCACTCCCCTATTTGCTTCGACCACAGTGAAAACCAGGGACATAAATCTGCCCGGATAATTATTATTGAAATATACAAACATTTCGATCCACAGTAAGATAATAATCATCATGTTGTTGGTTTATTGCTGTTTTGTCTTTATTGATGCAGTGTTATTCGAGACGATGACTGGATGAAAGATGAAAATATTTTGACCAATATAAACATGATCATTACTCATTCGAATATAAATTTCGATCCTTTGTATCTGTTATCAAGATGTACTTGTTTACCTATATTTAGGCCTACATTTGAAATACAAAATCCACTTATCATTTGGATTAAACGCATAATCTAATACAGAATTACCGTATAACGTTAAAAATAGACATGATAAGCATACATACACGTTACAGAAATAGACATCTCAATGAATTATACATTTTATAAACGTACCTACTATTTGAGATGGCCGCAAAGTCTGCGATAGTTGTGAATCCTTGGTCCCTGCTTCCAATGCAAAAGATCCAAAGTGTTGACATTAAATTTGTAGTTAAATATATCCGTCTGCTCTTGGAGCCGTCCTATACTTACTCCAACGAAAGAAAATGCAGATCCTTTTTAGTGGTAGGGGTTGTATGAGTGCGTGGTAAATGGAATGTCGCCTTTGTGAATAAAAGAGAAATATCTTTTACCAACGCAAGCAAAAATTATCTATGCTAGATCACAGAGTTCCTCCTTGTACTAAATCCACGCTGAGCTAGCGTGAATAGAGTTGACAAAGTTATTTTGTTGGGAAAACAATTTCGAGCCATCTGCATTCTTTCGTTGGGACCACTTTACCTACTTGTTTATGTTGGTGTCGCACTTTGGTAGATCATGTCCAACCAGCGAACCATATCAATATTATTGACACTGGTTCTGCATTGTACGCGCGTCGATGGCGTCGCGGCGCTGGCAGGGCTGTTCAGATTCTTCAACTGACAGTGCCAGCGGTTTAGCCGAGGTAGTTTAACCGGTTCCCACTCGAACACCGAAGTTAAACAGCCTTCGGGCGTGGTCAGGGGTAGAGTTGGTGACTGCTCTGCCCTGAAACTCACGTATACCGCTTGTTAGAGCAGATGGAGGATTCGAGAGCTAGTGTAACGGTTTCGTTCTCCTCGACGTCTGCTCGGCAGTCCGGGTTAGTGGAGGAACCTTTATGACTGTCAAGGTTACACCGTCCTTTCGGATGGGACGTTAAGCCGTTGGTCCCATTCGTATTTTTCGAAAGGAGGAGACTCTCAGACTACGTGCCGGTACCGGGTTTCCCCTCCTCCCTTCTGTTCATACTTCATCCTCATCTATCACCCCTCATCTTCTCGAATAGCCAAAGTGCATTAATATGATACGTTAATCATTATCCAATCAATTTAACTTACAGTATTCCATTGAATATCAATTTTGTAATAGTATGTAGACCCTAGGCCTACTCTAAATCCACATCTATATTTTGCTTGTACTTAAACAATTTGTGTGGTATTTCGAATGCAGACCCCTTGGAAATCCATTGGTCTTACGCCCCAACCGTATTTACTCAACCAACAGTGAGTAAATAACGCAAGGTAACTCACATTGTCACTGAAGGTCAACTTTTATCTCATTCACATTGTTGTCCTCTTGCTTGCCTGGAGATGGGGGTTTACATTATTGAGTCACGGTCACATTGAGGAAAGTTAGAAAGTCCGAGCTTCTTCGTTGTTATCTGTCAAGTTCAAGGATAGCCGATCACATCATCGTCATCAGTGACCAAAGGCGGTTTAGACATCACGCAAACCGTGTTC
>JAMZAV010009139.1:0-25526 GCA_024449915.1 Sweltsa coloradensis | reverse complement strand
AAAAAATGTTTTTTTTTAAAGCACTAAAAAAATTTTCCCAGGAAAAAAAAGGCGTTAAATAAACAAAAAACATTCAGTTTCTTAGAGACATTTAAAATCTTAGCAATCATGGCACGTATTTCAGTGAACTTAAACGAGATTTAAAACAAACTGTTGCAACAATAATAACCCTTCGAAACTACTAAAACAGCAACCAATAAATGTGTATAAATATTAACAATTAATTCAACCAGACACATTCAACCTTATTATTATTTTTTAAATTGATGTTACTCGCAAATATTTGAATGCAAGCTGTAAACCTACATATCTGACTTTTAAAGTGGTTGTTTACTTTGTGGGTTTAGTATATTGCTATGCAGTGTGGTGGACATTTCTAGTTGAATGGTGTGGACCCAATGTGCTACCAACCTAACATTTAGTGTGTCTATTCTGGCACAAAAACAGCTAGTAAATCATACCAAGGCGAGATACTAGGCCACTGATTGGCTAATACTCAAATGATCTAGTTTCGAATGTGCAGACTTTTGGGAAAACGGTTGCTATGGTAATATCTTCTTGCATCTAGAGGCGATTTAAAAAGCGTGGGCTATGAAACAGCAGGAAGCATATAAGTAAGTGTCTAACACGAGATTCAATTGATAAGGAAATCTCTCGGGGGGGGGGGGGGGGTTCGCTTGGTAAGTCGGGGGTGGTTTGCCGTTTCCCCCTCGGGGGGCAGGGGGGGAATTGGCACTGGCGAGAGCTTTCTGGGAATGGCTTCGACTTGGCCGCTCATCAAACTGGTTTGTGGGAGGAAATATAATAGACCGTTAGGTGGCTCTTAACCCCCCACCCCCACCCCTCGAACTAATGCTATTAATACCATATGTTTTCTTAAAGGAAATTAATCGTTCTTTCCATTTCTGCCTGCTTGCCAATTTGGAAAGCTGGGGCGTTTAGACGGTAGGGGTGTCCAAAGTCAATATGCAAATATATGTTAAAATATTTTTTTAATGCAAATTAATCTTCATTTTATAATTTGATTGCAAGACCTTACATCAACATAATGTCAAAAATAAATACACCTACTGATTTGCTATATGTATACACAGGGTTGTCCAAAAAGTCACAAAATAGTATGAAACTTGTGGCGGCCATTCTTTCATCTGTACGTATATAACCCCCTCGAACTTATAACAGTGTGGTTTTCTCACAGCCAGAAACATGTTCTTCTCATGCATGCATGTTTGTCATTTAACATCTGGGGCTTTTAGACGATAGGGGTGCCCAAAATGTCTCATATGCAAACATATGTTCATATATTTTTCCTAGGTAAAGTTTATCTGCTTTTCATAATTTGTTTGCACAACTTAACATTCTGCACGATGTAAAAACCCTAAAACAACAATTACGGATTTGTTTTGGTATATACAGGGTTGTCCAAAAAGATATATGATGTTATGCAAACATATAGCAGCCTTCTTAACATATGTATATAAATCATCCCCTCGAACTAAAAAAGGGCTATGCTCTTATAGCTGAAAACTATATCCCTTTTTCCCACGAATGCATTTTTGTCATTTGGTAACTGGGGTCTATATTTTAGGAGTATCGTGTAGGAAGTTACAATTATACTAAATGATTGAATATTTCGTGTGTTGCAAGCTGATCATCAATAATTATTAATACTTATTTAAATGTTTGAACTCCAAACCGCATGAACGCCGTTCCCACGGTGACAACGTTTTTCTATCATTTCATTTTTGTATTTTACATTTTCTGTTATTATTCACAAGGTGTCCAAAAATCTCCAGTAAGAATATGCAGCTTGTGGCTTTCTTTCCAGAGAACATTGAGTATACTTTTAAAGCTAATAGGGTCGCATAAATTTTTTTAGAATGATATACATTTATTTCACATTCAACCCTGATTTTTAGTATGCACAAGGAAACTAGTCAAAATAGATGGGATGCAGAAAGTCTGTAGGCCTACTATACGGCAGAAAGAACCATATTCGGAAAGTTTGCAATGGTTTATATGAAAAGTAAGTAGCTCGTTTTATCCTCTTGATCACGTACACCCTCGAACTGAAGTAAATAAAGGGGAAGGGTGTAGTCAATACAACTAGACACCTTGATTTACTTATGGTCGCTGATGTGCATCATTGTCATTAGGAAAATGCCAATACAATTCTCGTAATAACGAACAAAGTTTAAAACATCTTGATTAATCACCGAGAAGAAGTCCCCTCATTGCCATAATTTAGATATACAAAACGCACTAGCGGTGTCAAATTGTAGGATACGAATACAGTTCTACTAGTCATATTTGTTCCAGATAATGCACACAGTTTGGCTAGACTGCTGTATATGCTGCCTATAAGCCTATTGTGCATTGTGTATAGTGATTAGTATCAAAACTCGGCCAATGGAAAAACTTTCTCTATAACTAAAATTATTTCTTTCAAATTTGTCAACAAATACAAACACTAAAAGTTAAGATAAAAGCATCTAGCTATAGGCTTACGTGCAGCTCTAATCAGTATTTATGGCTTCACCTCACACAAAATCCTTGGGTTATCTGTGTCATCACAAGTAGCTGTGAAGGGTGATACTAATATCCTGCCAAGTCTGTAGGGGTATTATGTTGATGAGATGAGAAAGAGATTAGCTGTTCTAAAAATTTAAAGATAAGTTGAATATCACGAACATTGGGTGTATAATTTTATTATTTTTATACAGTGAGTCCCTAATAACTGTACATATCTGTATGTATGTCTGTATGTACATGTGTAATTCAATATAGTCGGTATAAGCACTTCTGAAGGATCATTAGTATAATGATTATTAGTGTCAGAAGTACATACACATTTTATTCCATACATAAAGATTCAATACATTCCATTCTTTTATACTTTTGGCTGTGTTTTCTCACATATGAGAAAACAAATTTTTGTAGATACAGGTTCGGGGCAGGGAATGAAATGTGGGAATAACATTAGTGATTGTATTTTGAAAGATATTTGAAAATTTTACAAGAGCGAAGAGAACTACGGCAATATTAAAAACAAAAATTAAGCGACTTTGAATACCCCTGCAGGTCAAACGCCCCAGCTGCCAAATGGCAAATAGGTGGATTATTAATCGTGATTTTTTTGAACAAAACTGCTATAGTGAAATTAGTTCGGGGGCCCCGGAGGGTCGCTCCTTGCCACCTAACGGATATTATGATCAAAAATTTTACCTTATTCAAACAATTCTTTACAAGAACACAAACACACTATTTGGAAACCCTGTATTAAAACAGCACCTCATTATATTGTTTAGTTTAGAATATAAAAATTTGGTGATGACTGGGCCAACTAATACATTGATTTTGCCCTATTTTTATTTTTATTTCTTCAAATTGCTGTAATTTGAATTCAAAATTTTGGACAACCCTGATAAAAATTCTAATTCTTTTCTAGGCCCACTATAATACGTATTCTTGACAGATTTACTGATTTTAGTAACATGAAAAACATTTTTAGCACTTTAAAAAAAAATTTGTATATAAGTAATAATATAAAACCAGCATTTTGGACAGCCTTGAATTGTTTTTGCATAATTTATTTTTAAATTCAGTAATTTTTTTCATTTTATGTATAAAAATAAAGCTTTAATGCGGATTATATGTCCCAATCTTTAAGTTAAAGTGTATAAAACAGTAAAATCGATTATTATTAATTTTGGGCACCCTTTACAAAAAGTGAAATGATTTTGTTTTAAAAAATCAAAAATAATGAGTAAAAAGATAATTAAAAAGAATTTTGGAATTTTATCAAAAACTTTGACCGTTATAGCAGGGCAAAAATTTCGCAACTTTCGACTTTGGACACCCTGGAGGTCAAACGCCCCAGCTGCCAAGTGGCAAAACAGGTGGATTATTAATCGTGATTTTTTTTGAACAAAACTGCTATAGTGAAAATTAGTTCGAGGGGGGGGGGGAGGGTCGCTTCCTGAGCAACTAATGGCTATAATATATTTTTGCCTCTACCAAACGTTATTTAACAAGCTTTTTGGCGGAAGCGGTCGCGTGCGTGTACGCGCTCTCTCGTTGGCTGACTTGTGTTTTATTAAACGGACCAAGGAATTTTTTTATAGCGAGCGAACGCACCTAGATTCACAGCACTTAAACTAACTATAGCAAAGGCATAAATTCACAGCACTTACACTTTTTACATCTTCCACAGTGAAGGATTAATGACTTGAACGTAAGTTACTACGCATTATCTTGTGATGGAAAAGTAGAAACCCAAAATTAAAAACAAGCTTTTTTTAATAAATGTTTTAAAAACAAAGGTTAAAAAATACAGTGTACTCAATCACAACAAATATCAATCCAGTAATGTTAGAGTTATCCGTTGGCACCGATTTCTCAATAATTATATGCTCTTCGCTCGAACCAGCTGGGGTACAAATTGTGATGATCATTCTATCATTATGACGTTAGCCTTATTGTATCTATTGTTTTGGTATTATTAAATGACTGTTTATAATTGGATGAGCGTAGCGAGCGAAGCAAAGATTCCATTTCACTACACTGGAGAAAAAAATCCGGAATGTTTTTCTTTTTTTCTGTTTGTATTATTGTGTGTCTGTTAGCACGATTCCGGGTAAACCGATACTTGAATTGCGATGAAATTTTATGGAGGCCCTTTGAAATCTCTGAACCAAGAAAATGCCCCGTTTTTGAGCGCAATCGAAAAATTATTTCTCATTAAAATCGCAATTTTACGATATTTTCGTTTTTTAAGAAATTTCTTCAGCTTATAACACCTACATGCTTTATCCGATTTTAATGATTTTTTCACAGAACCTTAATTTATGAATTAAGGTATTCGTGTGAAATTTGAGCGCAATCGAAAAACTATTTATCATAAAAATCGAAATTTACGTTTTTTTTCTTTTTTAAAAACAATTCTTGACTTAAAAGCACCTACAATGTTTTATCCTATTGTAATGATTTTTTCACAGAACCTTAATTTTATGAATTTATATATTCGTGTAAAATTTGTGCGAAAATTGAATAATTATTTCTTATGAATTACGATTTTTTCTTTTTTTTAAATTACGATTAATAAAAAAAAAATAGTTAATTTTTAATTTAATTAAATTTAATTTTAAAAAAATCTTCAAACTTAGTAATGATTTTTTCACAGAACAACAAAAAATCCGCCATAAACATTTCATTTCCTTTCATTTATTCTTCCACAATCTTACAATCATAATTAATAATATCAAAACATTATTTCTATTATTATTATATTGTTATTATTATTATTATTATTATTTTTATTTTTATTATTATTATTATTATATTAGCTCAATGCACCAATAACGCTCATCCAACAACGCGGCGGGACTAAAGCGTTTTCCCACTTATTATTAATTTAGATTAAGAAATCAATGCAAATAAACAATGTAAAACGCACGGATATTTTAGATACATCCCTATGTTTTATCTTTACATTTAACAAGGTTGAATACAATTGTTTGACTTACGTCTTTATACGTATGAATAAAACTAGTCTAAAACTCATGTAATATTATTTTAGAGTGATAAATGAGCATTTAGAAAACTTTCTAGAAAACTATATTTTAATTTAAGAATTTCGTAAATACATGTTTAAACTGCTCTAAAACACGTAAAGTGATACAAAACGGCGAGTTAGACATATTGAGTAGTGATGATTGGCACGAACTTCGAAACATATAGGCCTACCAAAGACAAGATTATTTAAAGCGCATCAAGAATGTATCAAGGAAACTTACTACAAAGCGCTTCTCAAATTGTTGGAAAATTTTGATAAAAAAAACAGTGAGTAGACTCTAAATAAGCTTTTTTATTTAGTTAGTTACAACATGGTGAGTAGTGAAGTGATGTATAGCATGAACCTGATAAAACATTTACAAATGACAAGTTACCGAAGAGCGTCAAGTGCTTTCATGATGTAGGCCAAAGAAGTTGGAGAGAAAGAACCTCAACACGAAGATCTTTATCACATTCCCTGATCGCGGTTCACCGCCGTCATTCCTCTAATTTAAAATATTAGATGTTCTCTCTTGCCATCTCGCAAGTCAGAACTGAAGAACGCGTAAACTGAGTAGAAAAATCTCACTATACATGGTCTTCTTCGTCGTAGATTACTTTCATCTAATATATTGCGTTTATGGGGGCGGTTGTACTCCAGATTCGTATCACGTCGCGGGGGGTGGGGGGGAGGAGGGAACCAAACCCATCCTTAAAGACAACCCCCCCCCTACTTTCCATTGCACACACACGCACCGCATAGAAAGTGTATTCAGCGCCTGGGACTCTTTAACGGAGGGAATTTGTACTAAGAAGATAGAATCGTAACTTGGTTTATTATTCAATACAAAGTAGTAGCTAGACTTGAATCATTCTTTTAAAGGTTTATCTGGTGTATATTGATATCGTTTATAAGACGATAACATGGTACATGTGATATTCTTTGTTATCTTTGGTTCAAACCCGGTAATGTACAATCCTGACTGAAGGTTTCATCCAAGATTATCCTTGGACAACAAGTCGAAGGCTTGGATTGAACCTAAAAAAAAACTTCATAATTTGGGTTTCCCAATTATCCTGTATGCAACAACCTGTACCAGGGCATGAACGAAATATTATTTATTTTTTTATGTTGCAAAACTTTTTTACCTGGATATATTAATATAAATTACACAATTATTTTAACTTTAACCACTTAGTTTTTTTTTGTAATTTTGCTAAAGAAAAAAGAGTACCATTATCGTGTAATTTTGTTAAAGGGGGCTAGAAAACCATGTAATTATTAACATTGTTTACAAATGTATGAAATTATATAACATTTTAAAAAGAAAACAGTTGTGCCAGTCGCTATGGAATTTATTTATTACACATACGAAACTGGGGAGAACAGGTATTTGATACTATAAATAGTGCTGTTAACTTATCAAAATATCACTACGTTATATAACAAAAGAAAAAAGTCCGTATTTCAACTAATTTGATTTATATTTAAACGAAAACTTATTTTTACGTAACGTTTTTAATGTTCCATAAAATAATAAAATAAGATTGCCTGACTATTTAAGTTAAAAAATTTCCAAAAACCCTGACTAAATAGCGGGCTGTTCAAGTTGTGGCGAGAAAACAGCGCCCCCTTAAGGTATTCACTCCCACAGTGGGCCATGCCATTCAGCCAGGAACCTCGGCCAAGCTTTATCGACCAAACCAACGCTGCGGCGTGGGCGTAGGTAGGTTTATCTCCACGGGGATAACGCGCCGTTATGCAGGCAAAACTATGTGGGGGTTATTTAAAACATATTGAATACATTCATTTCTAAAAAAAATTGTAATACTCAATTCTCATAATTAATATTTCGTTAATTGTGCAAAAATTTCATAGAATATCAAGTGCAAATATTTAAAAAGTCTCCTGAAAATTTCATCATGATCGAAGTAGCCTTTTTTTCCCATGTACAGAACCTGATATTTTTTTAAAATTAAAAATGAATCGAAAAAAATCGTAAATGCAATTTTTTCTCTTCGATTGTACAAAATAAATTAATCGCAACGTCTTAGTTTTAAGGTTCCCTGAAAATTTCATCAAGATCGGAGTCCCCGTTTGTCCTCTAGAGAGAAAAAACAGAGTAAAAATTGTTTCGAAAATCGTAAAAGTACGATTTAATGTGAAATATATCTTCTATTGTATCCAAATACGTAGCATGTCTAATGTGAGGAATACTCAAAAAAATTTCGCTAAAATCGGATTAGCCGTTTGTCGGTAGAAAGCGAACAAACAGAACATTAACATACATCGAAAAACACCCTAGCTAATTCTATCTGGGTATGTTCAGTTTAAAGTCTTCGCTTCGCTCTTTTCAATAATAAACATATCACAGTAATATGAAACAATGGTTTATAAAATTGAAATTGGAAACTATGAAACATATCAGCATTGCACAATTATAAATGGGGTTATTTCTTAAATATGTCAATTTTTCAAATTGTTAATTTGGAAATTTGGTATTGTAAATTAATATTTTTTTACTTTAATGTGTTGTATTTAAATAGCTTTATTTGCTTAGCAGAACAATAAATTGCAAGTAACACGTGGCAAACCCGGCAAACCCCCACCAAAATGAGATCACATGAGAATCAAGAACATCTGGCGGAGTTTCGGCGAACTAAGCAGGTTGCGCCATCTAGATGACCTTGGCGAGGATAAAATATATCGGGGGACACGAGGTCGATGGGTGATGAAGTGCCCTGTCTTTCTTCACAAAAAAAAAAACCCTAGCTATATCACTTTGAGTAGAAACTTTACTTACGTGAGTTTTTCTGTTTTAAATCGTTACATTTAAAGACATTGATAAAACTCGGCCCGAACCTTTCATATTAAACACAAATACAAACAGTTACTTTAGTAAGGGATGAAAAAAACTCAGCTTTGTATTCGCGTTTTTTAGTCGAGGATCTGACGTTTGAGATTACGCTGGGTAGATTCTTTCAAGGATAAAATATTGTTAGTGAAATTGTTTTTAGTTTATTATGGGAGCTAAATAATGTATTTGTTATCAACCCACAAGTGCTAAGTATCACGCTAATCACTTTAAAGGGTTTAAAGACAACACCAACATGAAAACCACGCGAAATTAGTTTTTTCGTGATATCTTGAGAATTGTACTAAATATCTCAAACTGATTGCAGATTCTATGAGGTTTTGTTAGAACAATAAAAAGCAAGAAAAAAATTATCAAATATAATAGCGGTGCTGTTTTTACTTCGAACATGCATACAAATTAATTACATATAAATTTAACCTTTTAAATTTCCATCGCATTACATTCTTTTATCGTGCAGGCTATAGTTCCACAAAAAGCATAGCTGTCTGCAAACAGTTATGCGATGTTTTGCGGTGTTCTCGAGATATCACTAAAAGTTATTTTGCGTGGATTTAATATTAGTGTAGGGTTTAACACTATAAAAATACAAATTAAACACAATTTAAAACAAAAACGATCAGAATATTTTACAAATATTTGAAATACACAAACAAGAATTTTTAAAATTAAAAATACAATAAGTCAAATTTGAGCTACGAAAATGGATACATTTGGTAGTTGGCAGATAGCTGTTCGCTCGGCCAAGAATCATCCGACGTATATAAAAAATTGAAAATTTGTCAATAAAGCATGTTGGATAGCCCGACAATTGTAGATTTTTTAAATTGGGTCTTAATCGGTCAGTTAAAATCACGATTGTAGTCAATTTTGGACTTTTAACAAAATCAAAAACCGTGAAAACACAAATTTTTTTTTTTTAACGACTGTAGAGCCCTAAACTTCCACTTCTGTGACAACTGCCCGAAATTTCAACAACTGCGGTATCATTCAGCCGAGCGAACAGCAGATTTACAATATTTAGAAATTATAAAGTAAAAAGTTTTCCATTGGTTTTATAGTTGGCGACTATAGTTATGATGGCATTATAGAAAGAGATTTTTAAAAGTGTCTGTACCGGGGATCGGACCCGGGACCTCTTCTGTCCGGTAAATGCTCTACCAACTAAACAATATAGATAATCTTAAAGGGGTATTTAACCGCTAAACTCAAAAAATATTCATTAAGGCTAACTAGTAATGAATTTAGCAACTAACCAGAAAAATTTATTGGGGCCGCCATGACTCCCAAAAAATTGTCAAACATGACATTTTTCGACCTAGGTCCCATCGGCAAAAAATCTCCCATAAGAAAATAACATGGGGACGATCTTTATGCCCGTGACCTTGGAGGATTTTGATCCAAAAAAAATATTGGCCATTATTGACGTACTTTGTAATTTGGGCAAGTAGTTCGGTCAAAATATGTGATTACCAAGATGGGTGTGATTTTGGAATGCTTATTTTTTTGCGTGTTTGAGGGTATATTTGGGCACAGTTTCAAGACACGATGTTATAAAGGGGTATTTTAGATTGGTGCAATTCTCTAGTATCTATGTAGATCAAAAAAGAAGCAGGTTAAAGCCGATTAGGAAATTTTCCAAAACACCCATTTCGCCAATTTCTTGATCAAAAAAATTCAAAAATTCGTGTTAAATCACAGTTACAAGATATAATTTTTTAAACGGTCATTTAAGTGTAGTATGTGCTATAGATTACGTGGTAAAAAATAATATTTGGGGTTTTCAACCCCTTTTAAGTTATAAAATACAAAATATAATGGCGAACTGGCGTAAAACAGCGGTTTACTTGTGATGACAACGCGTGTAAACTTAGTTGGGTACTTCCACCTTGTTTAACATATTGCATGGGTAAATAATTTTTTTTAAATGTGCACTTTTTTGTTTTTAATTCGGGAAATAATACGCAATACATTTTTTATCAAAGAAAGTCATCTGTTGTAGTAGCGTGAAGTGTGAGCCATTCTACAATATCGTATAACTAATAATATATTTTCCAAAGAAAACATATTATCTAAGAACCCCCTTACGCCAAGATTTTTTTCCTAGATTGTTTGAACGATAAAGGCGTATAAACACAAAGTGTTTGAGATCCTTTTGTATTCGAAATCCTTTGAACACAAAACCAGGGTCTATGTCAAAGCGAGCTATTAACCTTTAACTAATAACGCACCTTAAAGTGATGACGCTATTTTGTCAACATTTTGTCAAAGGAAGAAAATAATAATGCCGGCAATAAAGCTTGGAATGGTGAAAAAACTTTTTTGAAACTAGATTAAAATAATCAAAATCTCTTATTCGTCTCACGGAAAAACATCTCGTTCGAATTGAAAAATACAGATGGAGTCGGCCAATCGCTAGCACACTGCACGCTCAGTTTTATGGTCATAATTTTGATAATGGTCTACAGTTACGCTGACTTAATTTTATGGTAGATAGGGTTCAGTCCCAAAAGTAAAAAAATCCGGATTAAAAAAACCCAAAAAGCAACATTGCCCTAAGAAGCAAAACCCTGGAAGTGTCCATATAAAGCACCATTAAATACCAGTTCAGGTCGTCAGCTCACTACAGTTAATATGCTAAAACAGTATTAAAATAGCTTTTGATTTATCTGTGGGGAATGTGTAAACTACAATTACATTTACAAAAAAATAACAAACATTATTAAAATTAATAAAAAAAAGTATAAACTCAAGTTTACAGCATACTGTCAGTAGTAAATTCAAACTTTAATTTATAGATGATTGGCCAATCTGTTCGGATTACCAGCGTATAATAAGAACTAAGCATATCTGTATACATACAACATAACTTATAATTATGCGATGTAAATTTTGTAAGTTTTCACAAGATCTCACGGTAAAAATATGTAAAAGCGATTTACACGAGCTTTCTTGATGACAATCTCCATAAAAACTTCTGTTTCATGTTTTTAATAAGTAAATACCCCAAAATTGAATACAGTAAATAAATAGCCTAATCTACGTCCATCATGGCTTAATTCAAATCACTGAAATTTTCCCGAAAATCGTATTTAATCCGAGGTTAGTAAACGCTTAATAAATTCCCGACTTATCAGATAAAACTCTTTGTACTTTGACATCAGAAAGGAGATGTAATTTAATTCGCATTCACAGCCGACGTGGGAAAAACGCAAAGCGATGCCTATCACAACATGGATTAACTAGGGGACATAACGAGCTAATTACAATGACTAACTTATCTACATCTCGAGACCGCGATGATAATAATAAGCGAACCTTGAAGTAATTAACTTAATGATTCGAGTAATATTAGTGGGATACGTTTGTTATTCGTAATTTATTAATTGGGTGGTGAAGTATTAATGGATTAAGACCATAATAATTATTTTACGCCGACTAATGGGTTCAGTTTTAATATACTTGAAACATTTAATGGATTACGGGAGCACCACTTAATTTCATTCTAATTCCGTGATTTACTTGTCAACTGGAACATTTATTACTACTTCTTACACGAATTGCACGAGGAACATTCGAAGTCAATAGAAACGTATGTTATTATTATAGTGTGCACAAATAGTGTTGGTTCTGACTCTGATTTAAGAGGTCCTGGGTTCTAATCTCGCCAAAACTGAAGGTTTTTACCAAGGTTTTTCTCGGTTGTTACTGGAATGCAACGGATTGAGTCCTATTCAACATCCCTCGAACATTCCATTCCCAACTACCCTAAATCCTAATATCCTAGTTAGTCACCTGATGAAGGTCACACACACTACAGCGGACATCCCTACAAAAATGAATTATTGTTTAAATGAATGATTATTTCATGTCTGGTTAAAGAAAATGAAGCAATAGTTTAATATGAGTTTAAATTTTATTCACATTTTCTCCTCGACACAATAAGAAAACAATATTACCTTTCATAAACTTTTTATGTGAAATGCAATGGAAAAGTTAATACAAATAATGTATATATATCAATTTAAGGTAATCTTAAATACGACGGAACGCCAAGGAATGGCATTGAGAGGAAATGCGAATATATATATTTTTATCAGTCCCATAGAAAAGAGGAAAATATGTTGTCCGATAATAAACTAATCAACTGACTCTAAGTACGTTAGAATTATGAGCATGCTCCAGAGATTTTTGTGGTTAGTAACCAAGCTACTTTGAAATGCATCACCTCTGAACGTTATTACAAGTGTGCGCGAGCGAATTTATTATAGCGCATCCACGTACTGTGGCTGACACCTACCGCGAAGGACTAAATGGTAAATTTGTTTCAAGTATATAACAGATTCCTTCCTGTTCGCTCGACTTGTTTTCACACTTGACACGGTTGTCACAAATGTGAAAATGAAAGGGGCTATTCAAACTTTTCTAACAATTTTTAACAAAAGTTTAAAAAATAAATGTATTTTGGATATTGTTAAGAAATGTTACATTATCGGTGATTTTTTCTGGCTGATAAAAAAATATTGATATTGTACGACTACAGGGCTGTTCTTGTATGCTTCATTGACAACTACGTTAAGTATAATATTATATTCGCCAGAAAGTTCCTGGCCGAGCGAATAGCTATTTTGTCAACTGCCAATATGTGTCCTATTCCCTAATAAATAAATAAATTTTATTTAGAGTCTGCCCACTCAGTTATATAACTGATTTTCAGTGGGGGACTTTAAATCAAAGCTGCTGACATCGTGTTTGTATCGCAATATTATGTTATAACAATTTCTAGTGTGTTTGTGACCCTGGTAATTAATTTTGTTTTACGTGTTTTTTTTGTTTTTTTTACAACTGTCACTTTCCCGGTCAAAATGCTTTCATTACATAGGCCCTATGATGGTGAATGTTGTAGTTAGTGAACATGTGAAACCCAAGTCAGCCAGCAGCTGACTCGCACCGTAGTGATTGCACCGGGCGGCGTAGACAGACGGTGGCGCCATCCCTTGCCCGGCCGACCAACTACACCCCCTCCCCTCCCCACCCTTCTCCCACCACACTCGTGGGCGGCGTGACGAGAGCGCGCGGGGATTCCTGGTGTGGATACCTAGGCCCAGAGTATTGTCATTCTCACCGGGATGTGGATACTTAGTCCCAAAGTATTGTCATTCTCAACGAGATATGGATTCATAGTCCCACAGTATTGTCATTCTCACCGAGATGTGGATACTTATTCCCACAGTATTGTCATTCTCAAAGAGATATGGATACTTAGTCCCACAGTATTGTCATTGTCACCGAGATGTGGGTACTTAGTTCCACAGTATTGTTATTGTCAACGAAATGTGGATAACTTTTCTCAAAGTATTGCCATTTTCACCCAAATGTGGATATCGCGTATCATGTATTGTCAATTGTCATTCGCATCAGAATATGGGAAACTTAACTTCAAAGTAATATTATTCATACACATATTCCTAGTATTAAACAGTCCGTTTGTGATTGGAATACAAATATTATAGATAAGATTTACAGCTGAATTTCAATGTATGCTTAGTCAAATTCACTTGAAAATTTACAAAGATGATTGGGAACGCTGAATACCGTCGACTTAATAATGTCGACCACCTCGTTTGTAAAGGCCTTGCACAACGTAAGGTTAGGAGGAACAAAGAAAGTACACTACACACGAGTGGTCGACGTTGTTCCAGTCGACGCTATTCAGACGACCCCCAATGATTGAGAAAGTGTCGACGGAAAACAAACAAACATTTTAATCAAATTGACCGAAATTAAATTTGTGTCTGTTTTCGCCTCAGTTATATTTTCGTCCAAATAAAAAAATCACTCTTCTAAACGTAAAATAAACAATGTCGTCTTAAAACGAGCAACGACACTCACCTTCTAATATCGTCGTCTGCTGGGAGGGAAAAGAGCGAGTCCAGTCATGCGGAATAAGAGGCAATAAAGCCCCGTTCCCTGATTGTGCAGAGATTTGCCTGAACGTAGCCGTGGATACCCACTATGTCTTGCAAGATGTGATGACTTATGTCAGTCAAACGATTTTAAAAGCAAAACAATCGGAAACAATGCAGGAAAGTTTTTTATTTGAAATTATAATTTAGCAAACATTATATTGTTTTCAAAATTGTTTTAAAGTTAATAAACTGAATCGCTGTATTTATATAGAAAGTGTTTTACATGTTATGTACTTGGAAAGTTTTAACGATTTGAAAATCTACGATCGGGATTTAATTGAAAAATAAAAGTATATAAAAATGTTTTTAAAATGAAAAAATTTTTTGATTCGGGGTGATAAGCTTAAAATATAATTACCCGAATCAATTCCCCTACGAATTTTTTAACGATAGACTTAAAAACAATAATACTAAACTTAATTGTTTTATTGTAAATCGCCATGTTCTGTTGCAAAAATGCAATGAATACATAAATAATGTTGTCTAGGTAGAGAAGTAAATCTTTGTACCTATTCGAAAATTGCGGGTTCCAACTTCGACTTTTGTAAGCTCTTAAAGTATTAAGCTTGGAAAGTTCATGTAAGTTAAGTTTAACTTCAAATCCCTTGAGAGTATTGAATATGATACTGTTCATTTCGAAAGCCTGTTATTTGATGAAGGGATAGGGGGAATGGTATTGGCCAACATTACGTATTGTATGGTTAAAATGAATAATAGAAAACAAAACGGTAAACTCTTACATGAACTAGAAACAAAAATCCTCAAAAAAGTTTAATATGTTAGAAATGGCGCTCGTTTCGCCTTTTAACAAAATATGGTCTAGCATTGAAATAAGTACCCAGCTCTCAATTTAAATCGATTCAGAACACATTATCAAAATACTACTTTTTAATAATTGATCGTAAATTAAGGTCAATAGAATGGGGGGGGGGGGTTGTAACAACTTCCAAAGCTTGTGTTAATACAATTAAATAAAATGTTCAAATGTTATCTGATTGCGCCAAGCAATGTGCGAAAGTTTTAAGTTTTTGTAGAGTCAACAAGTGGTCAGCAATATGTGAAAATTCACTAGATTTTTTACTCAACCAATTTTTTAAATTACATTTATTTGAAAAAGAAAAAAAAATTGGTCTAAACTCATCCAACCAAAAGTTACGTCCTAAACCGGGTCCAAATCTTCCCTACAAAGATGTAAATAAGAATTAATCATATTTTTATGTTATAAGCTAAGCATTGTAGCATGACAATAAAAGTGTTATTTTTAGTATCAAATTAAAAAAATAATTAATTTGGATGAGCGTAGCGAGCGAGCGAGCGAAGCGAAGATTCCATTTCACTACACGGGAAAAAAAAAAAACCGGAATGTTTTTTTTTTTTTCTTCTTCTTTCTTTTTTTTTTTTTGATTTTGTGGTCTGTTAACACGTTTCCCGGGCCCAAAAACCGTACTCCGATTGCAAAAAATTTTAGGGAGGTCTTCGAAATCTTTGAAATTTAAAAAACTGCACGTTTTGAGGCAATCGGGAAATTTTTTTTTTAAAAAAAAACGAAATTTTTTACGTTTTTTTTCTTTTTTAAAAAAATTTCTTCGCCTTAACACCTCTGCTTATTCGATTGTAATGATTTTTTTTACAGAACCTTAATTTTATGAATTAAGATATTTGTGGAAATTTGAGCGTAATCGAAAAATTTTTTCTCATGAAAATCGAATTTTACGTTTTTTTTTTTTTTTTTTAAAAAAATTCTTTGACTTATAACACCTACATGCTTTTACCCATTTTAATGATTTTTTTACAGAACCTTAATTTTATAAAATTTAAAGTACTCGTGTTTAAATTTTAGCGCAAAACGAATAATATTTTTTATGAAAATTGCAATTTACGATTTTTTTATTTTTTTTTAAATTACGATGAAAAAAAATTTAAAAAAAATTTTTTTTTAATTTTTTTTAATTTAAAAAAAAAAATTTGACTAAGTAATGATTTTTGCACAGAAAAACAGAAAATCCGCGAAAAACCATGGCAGCTCAAGACCAATTACGCTACCAACAACGCGGCGGGACTTAAGCGTTTTCCTAGTGAGATAAGAACCCCTAAGGAAAACCAGTCCCCTATTTACATCAGAAACCAAAATGATGCACATTTTTTGTTTTTTTTGTCCCCTGAATTTTTAGTTTGTTTGTGATGTATGAAAAAGTAGAGTGTAAAAAGGTAATTTCGCTGTATGTCTGAGTGATTTATGGTTCACATTCAAATATGAGCTTCCGGGGATATAATTCGATTTTTTTTTTAGCATACCTAAAAAATATGAAAATTTTTAAATTTAAAATTCCAAAAAAAAAAAAACCTTGCGTAAAAATGTAAAACGAAAAAAAAAGCCAAAGCAATCGCAATCATAGAGAGACTAAAACACAAACATAAAAATTTTCATTTCAAAGAAAACCCGGGTTAGTTTGGAAATATTTTTTATCCAAGTAATAACCCTGGCAATGGAGCAAAGGGGCGTGTTCTTTCATCGAGCAGGTTACTCGGGAAAAAAAAGAACAGTCAAATAGACCCGGGGCCCGGGAAAAGGAGACAGAAAAATCAATACAACCAAGAGGCGAAACGAAAATAATAAATAAATAGAGACGATTTTTGATTTTCAGGACGTTTGGGAGAGAACCTATTCAAAAGCCGACTGCCTACAGCAATCATCCAATTGGGTTTAAGAGGTTTTTTTAGGAACATGCGCGGCAGAATTACGCTAGAACGAATTGAGCCCTTAAAAGAGTTTTTTTTCGTCAATATTTCATTTTGGTATATTTTTAAAAAAGGGGTTTAACTTGTCGAAGAAAAAAGGGTTTTTTTTAAGTATATTCAAACAATTTTGAGACAGTACAAGTACCGAGAAGCGATCTGTAGCTTTTTGACTTGACCCACATATTGTCACTGTGCAAAACTTTAAAAAATACTACATCAATAATACCTCCTCCCTAAATTTAAAATGGAAAGTATTTAAAGCCCGGGAAAAATAAAAAGAAGTGAGGACCCCGGGACCCCCCACCAAAAAATGCTATTCTTTTGGGGTTAAACTTTTCTCGCGCTACCGGAAACCCCCACCAAAGCATATACATTTTTAATTAAATCATTTTATTTTTGAAAAAAAAGGTGAATTTACTTCATTTTAATATAACTAAGGACTGTGAGTGTATTTATTTTCCCAAAATAATGGAATAATGGACCATTTTCTAGTAGTAGACAAAAAGGACGGGACACTATGGGAATTCACGTTAATTTACTAAATACGTCCACCGATAAGTCGAGACAATTTTGGAGTTTGCCAGTCGATATTTTTACAGTGAAGTTTTTTTAAAATTTCGTACAGGAAAATTTGACTTGACCCCGGACATTTAATGTTCCTCAAAAATTATTGCGGAATACGTTAGAGGTGTCCCTGAAAAAAAAAAATCAAGTTTTCCCAAAAAAACCCCCCTTGGGAAAAACCCCCCTCTTGAAAAAATCCCCCATGTTGTATTTTTCAGATTTTTTGCCTAACAGGTGATCTAAGTGCCCAAAAGACTTGATTATTTTTCATTTTTTTTAATTTGAACCCCTATTGTAGAAAATTAATTGTCAGGGGAAAAAATCCGCCATTTGAAAAAAAAAACCCATTTTAAATTTTTTGGTTTTTCTATTTAGCAGGGTTTTAAGTGCCCAAAGACAAAAACATATTTTCTTTTTTATATAAAAACCCCTATTGATAGAAATAATTAAAGTATCTGCCCTTTTTCATAAAAAACCAAAATTTTTTAATATGCAAATCAATACCACAAAAAATAGAAACCAGAAATTTTAAATGTTTTTTTTGCAGTTAAACTTTGCCAACCAAAAAAGTCCATTAAAAACGTTAATATAAAATGAACTTTTTTTTAGAGCAGTAAAGCCTAAAGGTTAATAATTTTTTTGATTATTGGATGTACACTGCACATGAAAATAAAAAAAAATAGTGAAACAAATTTCTACAACTTTTCTTTTCGTTTTCAAGGGGTATAATGACTTTTGACCAAATAAATCATACATAATTAAAAAAATGTATTCAGATCAAGTCGTTTCAATTAAATGTTTCATGAACATCACTTATTAGGGGTTTCCCTTTTTTTTTTTATTTATTTATTTATTATTATTTATTATTATTTTTTTAACGTCTTTTTATTCATTTTATAAAAATGTTTTACAAGGAGGACAACTAAAAAATCTAATTACATAGATGCAGAAAAAACAATAAATAAAAAGTAAATATTTGAAAATAGTAGCATTACAAAAAACAATGCATTGAACCAAAAATTTTTTGGTAACAAATAAAAAGGATATAAATGCTTTTTTAAAAATTTGTCAAATATAAAAAAGGGGGGGGAATGAAAAAAAAAGAAAAGAAAAAGAAAGAATTCCCTTGAATTACCATCATTCAGCAGTCACCGTTGTTCCATCGAAATGTCGTACCAAGGTTTTACAAAAAAAAATAACTGCTTTTCCCAAAAAATTTTTATCGCTCCTTGTACTTTTAGTAAGTTAAAAACCCCATCCCCCCTACCTTTTTGTTTTGCAAGAATTAGGCGACGACGCCCCTAACTGGTGACATAAGACTCCGCTATCACATCACTATAAATTATCAATTTCACGTCAAACTAATTTTGCGACATCACGTGTCTACAACGTTTTCGTCGTTTTCTAAAGGGGGGAGCGAGTTGAAACAACCATATCCCGTGCAGTAGCCACACATGTGGAGCAAGTAGTCCATTTTTTGGCCCTTTTTACAATTTGGGGCGCTCACATCCCGTTTTCGTGCTGATACAATTCTGAGTGTTATCTGGTGGGAGCCTTAAGTTTTGGGTTGGCGTCAGTTGTCCATTCCAAGTTTCCACTCCCAATCAGCAGGTTTGAGGAACCCTATCCATTTAAAACACATCTGCTGAAGATGATCCAGGGGCACGCCGGAAGCTTCGGTCTTTGTCGACGGATTCTGGTAGCCGTAAATATCCCCAGGGTTTTGAGCTTTAGTTTATTTTATTTTTTATTTTATTTTTTAGCTACAGTGAGTTTACAACGAACTTTCTGTTCTGTCGTAGAGGTGTATCCACAAACGCGGCGCAACAAGAAACCCCCCGTCGTGGTGAATGCGGCTTCATTGGGGGAAAGGTCTTTTTAGCGGAGCAATTTCTTGCAGGGGGCCTGAAGAGGGTGGACTTCGTCCCCTTGCGAAAAGAAATTATCAAAAAGGTGGGGTGGCAACTGCCCTTTCGTGGGTGAGATATCTGAAAGCCCCTCCTCAGTCCGGCGATGAAAAAGATTTGGGGAAGAGCTGCGTAGGGTTTGATGTGGAACATCATTGCGGCCTGGATGCCATTAAGGGCGGTTGCCTAAATTTTTCCTTCGCTTTCATTTTAGATAAATTGAGAAAAGGTTTCCCAACCATTGCCCCATGGACTTAAATTCCCCAAAACCTAGACAGCGCAATGACACTTTTTCTGTTGTCACCACATCGTTTTAAAGAGACACAGCAGAGGAAGAGGTGTGGAAGGGGGTGTGGAGATGTAGCCCCTCTTGCATCTTGGGTGTTTGGGTGTCCGTCTTTTACGGGACATGAATCCGAGTGTTGTTCGGGTGGGCTAGGTGACTCCCAGAACCTTCCAAAAGATCTTAACCTTTTTTCAATGCTGGCAAATTTAATGCACCCATTGGGGAAGGGGCGCTTTAGAAAGTCCCCCGGCCCGGGTAAAGCCGAGGAGCCAATCGTAACTAAATGTGACGGAAAATGATAATGATGGCAAGATCTTATGTCGTTATTAAAAGGGGCGTCGTCGGGTTTAATAATTTTAAGGACAAATGGGGGGGGGGGGGGGTAATAATTTTTTAAAATTTACTTAAAAAAAAGGCAGCGTTATTTATTTTTTTGTAAAACTCTTGGTACGATATTTTGAGGAACAAACAGTGACTGCTAAATGATGGGAATTCAAGGGAAACCATGAAGTAAGTGAGTTCTATGAAACTTTTTATTTAAAAAATACTTGATACTCGCAATGAGTTTTTAATTTGGGACATTTTTGGTTGGAAACTTTTAGCGCAAAAAAACATGAATTGCGGTTTTAGTTTTGTTTTTGGAAGGGGTTTTTAATATAGTATAAATTTTGGTTTATATGAAGGGCAGATGAAATTTTTATTTCTATCAAAGGGGTTTAAATAATAAACAAGGGAAAGATTTTTAGTCTCAGGGCACTTGAAGCCTGCTATACAGAAAAACCAAAAAAATTTTAAAAGTTGGAATTTTTTTAAGATGGCGGATTTTTTACCATGATAATTTAATTATTTTTTCAAAAGGGGTTGCAAATTTTAACAATGGAAAAAAAAATAAGTCATTTTTGGGCACTTAGTCACCTTTAGAGCAAACAATCTGCGAAATACAACATGGCGGAGTTTTTTTAAGAGGGGATTTTCCCAATGGGATTTTTTTGGGGCTTGAGTTTTTTGATCAGGGGCATCCCCCGAACATATTCCGCTAATTTGAGGAAAATTAAAAGTCTGGGTTTTTCCCAAAAAAAGTCTAATGGCCTGTACTATCATTAAATTGCAATTGGACCTCCATTCAAAACCTCATACAACTATGTTATTACCTAAGTGATAAGTTTTTCTTGGACAGATTAAAACTACTCAAAAATCACCCCTAAACGATTGCGCTTAAAATTTAAACAACATGGGGAACAAGCCCGGGTTTCCCCCCGAAACACCCAAGTTAAGCAACATCGGGCGTGGTCAAGGGGGGAGATGGTGACCGCTCTCCTGAAACACACGATACGTGGTTAGGCGATGGAGGGTTCGAGAGCTAGTGTAACGGCTTCTTCTCCCGAGGTCGCCCCGTCCGGGTTAGTGGGGGAAACCTAAAGACGTCAAGGTTACACCGTTTTTTGGATGGGACGAAAGCCGTACTATTCAAAAAAGGGGTAGTACTGCCCGGAACGGGTTTCCCTCCCCTTCTATTCATTCCCTTTTTTTTCATCTATCACCATCCTTTTCCCAATAGCTTGTCATTCATTGAGACGTTAAGCAATCAAATCCACATTCAATTTAAAGGCAGTGGTTTTTTTTCTGAAGGGAAACATGGTTATCAAATCTGTTTTTAATGTTAGAGGTGAAGCAGGGCATGACCAATAACCGAATCCCACCCTCAAAGTTCATCAAAATGTCCTGGAGATTGAGTTAATTTTTAAATCTTTCCTCGTACCAGGGTGATTTTAATTTTTTTATTCATTTCAAAAGATGTTTTATAATAGCGTTTCAATAAGACTATGTTTTACTAAGAATTATGTGAAATTGCAATTATCGTGTAAACTTTAAACAACAATCAATAATTTATTTCAATGCAGAGTTAAACACGGCTCTATCCCTCGTCTGAATTGACAAGAGCGTTTTCCTAGTACTGTTTTAAACATAAGTGAAATGAGCTGTATAACAGGAAATATATTGAAAAATGTAATTAATTAGACACTAAACAACTGTACTTCAATATTTGGAAACAAACTTTCTTTCCCACCTAGTCATCGTCATTCCGTCTACAGTTTGATGTTACCTCTCGTTTCAATATTTGCGGAAATGTTTAGCGATGTTTTGTCCACCTTGTGAAAGTAAGTAGCGGTTCTGAGGGGTCCGCTAACTCTCATCTCTCTTGATGTATGTGGAGAACATACTCGGAGAGTTGAAGAGTCTTCTACTCACAGATCAAAACACCGACTCTGAAGACTCTTCAAGTAGCCTTCTAACTCCAGCACAAGAGACGAATACATTCGCAAAAATAATTTTAAAAGAGAGCTTCACAAAGATACAAATCAAAATCATAACATATAATTTCACACTAAGTTGCACGAGTGCGGACAAACCAGATTTTAATGCAGAATGCAGAGAGTTATTCTGAATCACTTTGAAGATCTATTGATTGTAGTATGAGGTTGTGATTTAGGCTTACACTTATATGTCACGTTAGAATGAGCGTTTGTCGGTATTTAGAGCCTATTTGCAAAATATTGTTTTTTTTTTCAATAATTGAACGTTAATAGGACACCAGGGATTTTTGTTTGGTAATTTCCGAAGATTGAACAGGGATCAATTATTTGAAAATATTAAATGTTTTCTGATCGCGAAATGCGTATAAAAAATAAATAAAAAAACAAAACAAAATTTAAAAATATATAAATATATAAAAATAAAAAAGTAAAATATTTTGAGTCATTTCTTTTTGTGGCAATGCCGGGTTAAAATAATATATTTATTTGTCCTCAATTGATAATAACAATGATATTGGATAAGTCAAAAATAGCACACAATGTCAATACAAACAGTAAACAAATTAATTCAACGGATTATCAGTTAAATACTCCTTCAGTTCAATCTCAAAGCATGCCGTATTGTTATTCTTTCAGTATTTTGGCAACTTGTTGTATGATTTGGCACCAGAGATATCAGGTCGTATACTAGATAGATTTAGGTGATGCTCTCCAATTTTAAAATTGTCTGTTTCATGTAAAATGGTCACGGCAACATCGTTTGTCGTTGTTTGCTTTAAGTTAAAAACATAATAAAATTGCGTTGTAAATGTACAGGCCGGGCAAAGTTAAAATTTCCAGGTCTTCACCCCCAGCATACAATCCCATACGTTAAAAAAATATTACCCTTTTGAGATGGGCAGGGCTATATTAGAATCTGATAGCTTCGTTCAAAAAACAACACATGTCAATCGGAGGTCATGTTGTGATTATAGTAAATCGATTTTCGATTTTGTTTTTAAAAGGCCAAAATTTACCATTTTCGTGAAATTGTATCTGGCTTAAAACATAAAATATTGATAATTTACTACAGCAAGGTTGTTCATGTATGCTTTCTTGACAGGTACGCAAATGTTTATACTCTTCGTATGTTTCCCGGACGAACGAATATATATTTGCCAACTCTCATGCGTCATATTCACTCCTAAACTAAAAATATAAACAATGCGAAAGTTTGATTACTCCCTGATTTGCTGTTCCTGATTTTTGGCAAACTTCATATTCGTTTGAGTGGGATCATCTAATAAATCAGTTGTTTCTCTTCGATTTTCCTTTTTAATGATTTTTTTCTTTCTTTTCTTTTCTTTTCTTTATCTTTTTCTTTTTTTCCCCAACACATTTTTATATTTGATTCATTAATTAATTGCATTTAATATCCTTTTTGAAATTTTTACCAAAATTTTTGTGTTTTAATACATTGTTGTTGTAATATCTATGTAATTAGATTAATTTAGTTGTCCTCCTTTGTAAATCAGTTTTTAACTGAACAGGATAGACGTTAAATAAATAAATAAAATGCAAAATATTTATAAAATTTGCTTAAACTTAAGAACTTTCACTACACTGTTCGTTTGGCGAAAGAAAAGTGACTCTTAAAAAAGTTTTCCGTCGAAAATATCTCAACTAAGTTGGTATTTAAGTTTGAACAAATAGCTCTCGACTCTCACCTTTAAACTCAACTCGACACGAAAACATCTTTCGGTTCACTAAATTGTATAAGGTAGCTTCTAAAATGGAGCAATAAAACATCCAACTAATTACGAATAAGCCTTCACCTACATTAATCTCGTTACAAAGCAAGGCCTATAAAGAATATACCAAGGTGTTCACGTCTATTAGTCAGCTTTCTTAGGAAGGAAAACGGAAAACGCCGATTCTGTGCAACACAGAATCGCGATGATCAAAAGGCTAGCAAGCAATAAATTCGCCCCCCACAAAGCAAAAAATGCTTCGATTTATTGGCAATTTATTTTACGCTCTCGCGTACCTCGGGTTTAAAACTCGATTAATTGTTTCGTTTTCCGGCTTAAAGGTTGACTCGTTATTTTATTTATAGTATAGTTTATGTTCGTCGGTGTCAATGTTCCGATCTTTACAACCTCTAATAAAAGTCAGGGCGTTAGGGAGACTGGTGGCCTAGTTTGCTTAGGCCGGCCTAGATGGACACAGGGTTACACGAGATACTTTGAGTGGCCCTTTGATTGATAAGTCGATTTACTTTAAACTGATTGATTGGTTGATAAATTGATTGATTGATTAACGAATTGAGTGATATTGTGAGCAAGTAAGTGAGTAAATGATTGGTTAGTTGGTTGATATTATTGAACGACCTTAAATTAAATGTTGATTAATTAATTGAGTGATAAAAAACCGTATTTAGAGTCTACCCACTCAGTTATTTAACTGACTTTCAGTGGAGGATAGTTAAACCAAAGCGACCAAGCCAACCCTGTTGGCCCCGACGCAATCGACGAGTAAGCGATAACCACCCAATAGATCGATATTTTTTTTAATAGGAAATATAGAAATCAGTGTTTTGGACAGTGCGAACACCCGCGGATCAACGTCAGAATCAACAAAGCCGATCAAAACAACTTTGAATTTATTATGTGCCTCGTTGCTAGGACGGCTCCAAAGTCACCGTTTACAAATTCCTAACCCAAGAACTGATGGACTTTTCCAATTTAGAATTTAAAAAACTTCTTACTTTGGCGGGAATCGATCCCTGGACCTTCTGCATTGGAAGCAGAAACGCTAACTACAAGACCAACGAGCCACACTATAACACTTGATTGATATTATTCAACGACCTTAAATTAAATGTAATAAATTAAGTGATTCATTCATTGATTAGTTGAAAAAGTCCAAAATCGAGTGTTTTCAAGAATTATTTCTAGTGATTTACTCTAAATATTGATAATCTACAACTGTTGGGCTGTCAACATATTATCTTCGCTTGACCACTATGCACCATTTCACATCGGAAGTTTCATGGCTTAACACCAAGTACGAAATGTGTTCTATCCATCTCAGCAATACAAGATGTGTAATTTCTCTACAAAATGGCGTCATACAATTAGCAAACTTTCATCTGATGTCGACCAATGGTGGATACCGCCCCTTGTAATTTGACCTCATTTTTTCAAGACAGGTGTCAGCGTCGATGCTTGTTTGTTTTAACCTCCCCCCCCCCCCCCCCCCCCTTTCCTCTGACAACGCCGAAAGTCAACCATCCGCGCCAGCCTCATTTAATCCGAGTTGTACGTTACGACCAGACT
>JAMZAV010009138.1:0-25586 GCA_024449915.1 Sweltsa coloradensis | reverse complement strand
CTTTACTTTGGGGCTTTCCCCTAAAACCATGGTGATGTCCCCACAGGGCTGGAGCCGCTAGTTGGGGGGATTTATGGGTTTGGGTTTAGGATGTTTGGTTGTTTCCTGATTTTTGTTTGGGTTTTATGCCTTCTTTTTGATGTTACAGCTTGCGCAAAGGAACTGGAAGTTTAGAGGGTGTTGAAAATTTTTTTATACCTTTTCCCTTGCCTCATGAACTTTTTTTTTTGTCAACCGCCATTATTCACATATTTTTCTTCCTTCCGCCCATCTAGGAAAATCAGGGGAAGAAGAAACATGTGGACCACTACAATTGACACTTTCTTTTTGGATTTTACACTGCACTTCACCATGAGTTTTAAAAAACCGAAATTCCTAAATGGGTTAAAACTTACAGACATTTTGGTGTGTCCAAATCTTTGACAGTGAAGCATCTCATGGGGTTTGGTATATAGGTTCTGACATTAAAATGTGGTATCCCCAAACACCTTTCGGTAAAATTTTAGTGTTGAAGGTGGCCAAGGAGGAAATGTTTTGGACCTATTCTACACGGGCCCAAAAATTAGATAATGGATGAAGTGTTGTTTAATCAGTGTTTTATTTAACTCACTTCCCCAAGGGTTTTTTGAAAGTATTGGGGCTGAAACTTTCGAAATATTATATCATTGTTGATTAAAACTGGTAGGCTTATTTAAATGTGGAATGTTTTTTCCCCTTTATTTTTAAATTATTTTGGGTTTAAAAAACAAGCACACTCTTTTACACCCTTTCAACTCCATTCGTTGCTAGTGACTCTAAAAACAACTAAAAACAAAACATGATTAGGCCAAAGCCCTCCAATGCATAATAATATAGCCTTCTAAACTAAAACATACTCCCCCCGTTGTTTGGGGAACAAATACAAAAAAGTTTATACAAAAACTTGAGTAGGAGAGGAATTAAAGACGAATTGGTTTCTTCATCCGGTCGACCTAATCGTATGTTAAACTCAATACCCCCTCAACCCCGGCGTGCTCCTACGACCCCTAGTTTCCATTGGAGAGGGGGCAGACGATCATCTGTAACAAGGGCACCCTTTCCCCGGGTTTTGTGGGTTTGTTGTGGGAATTCCCTTTCTGTCGTTGCTGGAGTCGTTGAGGTACCCCTTGCCAATTTTTACAACTGCTGGACATAGTGGACTTTTTGCCAACGTGAAACTGGTTGATTGTCGACGTATTAAGCAAGTCGGCTAGGTAGGCTTATTAATGGAGCCCCTATGGAAAATGACCTGGACTTAAAAAAACTTGGATTTAGGACGTTTGACAAAACGGTAAGAAAGGGAATTCGTACATGCTTAAATTTTGGAAATGAGTACTAATTCTTCAAACGTCGGTACCGTCCCTACCACAGTTTAAAAATAAAATTTATGGACTTCACTGCAGTTTTTCCCAGAGCCCAAACCAAAGTGTGGTGCACTGGGCGAATAAAGTGCCACGAAAATTGTTATTTAGCAGAAATTTTCTTGATCTGATTGCAAAACGTTGGGGTAAGGAACAGCCTACCAACTCTTGAAGCTTACGGTTTGACCCCAAAAGTTCGTAGCATTGTCACGTAAAGGGTAGACACTTCCCCTTTTCTGGCTGTAACCCTTTTAAGGGTTCTATAAAGGTTTCAGTTGTTAAATTACTCACAAGTTCCAAATGCCGGCTTTTACTGAAAAAGCAAAAAATATTGCAACTAGTATTTTAATTGTAGTTTGCTGCTACTGATCCATTTTTTGAAAAAAGGACCACTAATCTCTCCTGTTTCACAAATGGACGAGAGGGTTTTGAACACGGCTTTGGGTAATTGACCACAATTGTTTTGATTTGATACCTTCAGTTAAAACAGGGTTTAAAATTTTGTGAATGAAATTTTTTGATAATTGTTTTGCTCTGGGGGATCCAATAATGCTGGCGCAATTGCATTAACAATTGCGGACCAGCATAAGTAGTTTGAGATGCTCAGAATTGATTAAAATTTGTAAGATCATGATTTGGGCGAATAAGTGGATCTTGTTATCGTATGGAAGTTCTGATTTATATAGTCTTTCACCGACTCGCAGGAACTTTTTCGTCAAAAAATGGATAAAGTTTAACATATGCTTTTCTATGAAACTTAAACCCGTTGTCTTGAAGCCTCTAAAATTTTCACAAAGGTAAACATCTTTTTGCACACTTTTAATCAAATTTTGAGGCAGATTGCAGCTCCTCAGCGAAGCACACCCTTTTTTTGACATCGTTCTTTACATTAAAGTTAAATCGAAAACAAACGCAACTACGTGTGTCATTTTTCGAGGTGACGAGTATTTGGAAATATCTGGTTTGTTACATTTAGTAACAAACATGGGTTTGACAATTCCGTTTTTCGGATATGGATTGTCATTTCATGATGGGACGGTGGGGGGCCACGATAGAGTAGGTTGCTGTCCCAGTAGGCCCGTGCCACCATATTTTTAAAGTTGTTTAAGTGTTTAGGATCGTTCCCTCTTGAAATAAGTTGCTGTTGTGTTTGGAAATTTACATGTTTCCAACCTTAACATTGGGTGTATTCTTAAATTTTTGGATACTCTTTCCAAAAAAATTTTTCCCTTTTGAAAAAAAGCAGGATTTGATGAAAAGGGTTTGGAACCCGTCCAAAGATGTTGTGTCAATCTTAATTTTCAAATTGGAGGGTTTTTTTTCCCCAGTTGCCTAGTAAAATGGACAAATTCTAAAACGGGGCAGAGTTCCTTTTTTACGTGCATCTTGATTTTTGAGCCGTAGATGAAACTAACTTCATTTTGGAAAGGGTTGTTGGTTAAAACCATCCATAATTCGTTTCGATCATCAGAAACCATAATCTGAAAATTCTTGTTGGGTTTCAAGGAAAATGGAAAATTTTTTTTTTTAAAAAAAAAAAAAAAACCCATTTAAAATAAGGGAAAAAAAAACCCAGATTTTAAAAAAAAAAATTTTGGGAAAAATTTAAATTAAAAAATCACTATTGGGCGACGAGACCGAATGGATCAAATATCGCGAAATGATTGATGAATCTTCCGTTTTAACATTCGTGGCAGACACTTGATGTGCGAAATGAAGAGTTTTTTTTGTACGAGAAACTTATCTGACTTCGGATTCCACAATAAACCAAGGTTTTTAAACGCTGTCTGTGCGTCAAATTAAAAAGAGGTAACTGGGTTTCTCTTACCTGTAGGTATTGCTTAAAGTAACTCTGGAAAATTTTTGACCTTTTTTTTTTGAGTGGGAATCCCCACTATTTAATAGCATGGTCAGTCATCTTAAACTTTGAAGAGCACCCCGGGATATTGTCACAGCCACTGAAAAGGTCATCAACGTAAAAGTCCGTCCTAGCATTCTGTACGCGGGGTAGCGGGCTAGCTTCTTCTTCGGCAAGTTGTTTTAACATCGTGTTGCCAAGAAGGGAGCTGAGTTGGCCGTAGGTGCTGTTGTAAGCCGTTACTTTGACAGATCTCGCGATGTTTCTCCGGAATTCTTTGATATCGAGTGTCCCGTGAATCTACTTGACTTTTTACGAATTTTAGCAAAGTCAGCAAAATCAATTTATGTTTTTCTAAACCGTACCCCCATTGACCACAAGTCTTGTTTAATCGTAGGGCCCCCCCCATCAGGATATCATTTACGGATTTTCCCTTCGTGGTTTTGGGGTGAAGCGTCAAAAACAAATCTTCTTTGGTTTTGGTGCTGGGAAACCTTAAACACACATGATGAGGGGAGATTATACATTGTCAGAATGTACACCTGAAAACTGTTTGCCCTTTTCCCTATGGGGCCCAGCTTTTCGTGTTCTTCAAAAAACTTGTGTATTTTAAACGTGTTCTGGTTGTTTGTGCAGCCGACCTTCCAAATTTTAAATCTTTAGCTTGCCTGACGAATGAGTTACCAAGAGCCTCAGATCTGCCCGGGAAAGGAAGCCTTACTACAAATCTCCCCTTTTTATTCCCTTTTCCGTTTCTTGGAAATGTCGCTCACATTTTTGTTCTTCTTCGGGTTTTTGGCTTTGAGTGGACTTCCTCAAGTTCCCCGAAAACGTTGCAGTTTTCCGTCTAGACTGTCATCTGTTTGCAAAAGGTGCTAACAGTGCGTAGAGGCATCACCACATACTTGTTGGAAACGTCCTGCCCCAAACCAACCTAACACTGTACCGTAGAATAGATAATTATTCCTAATCTTTACTTTCGTCCAGGCTTAGAAGCTGGGAAAAAAGTTTTTTGCCCTATCAACAGATAATCCTTCCTGGTTGGGGAAATTTGGGTCACTAAAAGATGTAGGTTATTCCACGTTCAGTTCAATAAAAATATCTGGCATCTGGCCGGTTATGCGTTGCAGAAACCAAACAGACAAGTTATCATTGAAAATTTCCCCACTTTGATTGCAGTTGGCATTTTAACTAAAAAAACTTTGATTTGGGCTACTTGTTGAACTCGAATTGAAATGGGTTCTTATGTTTCTTTATCCTAATCCTGTACTAAATCTTCATACAAAAATAAGATTGACTTTCCCCTGTCTAAAAGAGCTCTTCCTCTTGAAAACTTGCCATTCAATCTTTTATCGGCTATTTTTGTTGATAGTAGAAACCTGGGTTTGGATATCCTTTAAACACAGCTGCGTTCTGAAACTGGGTTTTAACTTCCCTCGTGCCATTTCTGTGTTGTCACATAATGGTGCAGGATTAGCAAAATTTTGAACCATGTCAGAAAAACCCAGTTTTCAAAAATTGAAATTGTGTAACAGAGATGATGTTTTTTGCCCCCTTTCGGGGAACCCTTTGAGTGGGATGACTACAACGGCCCCTGCGAAAAGTTGAAGCATAACCGTTATTCTGTACAAATATTGTTTTTGAGCGGCTTAAGTTCCTGAACTCTCACATTTGTAAACGAAGGGATTCATTTCAACACTGCATTTAGGTACAGTTGTTCGTAGGCCCAGAAATGTATGCATTAGATTTCTATCGCTTAGTTGAATCTTCCCTTTATTCAGCATAATGACTTACTTATGTAGAATTACTGTTACTGAAGGGTTGAACGTTTTCTAGAGCTTTCTCCTGTGTTCAATAAAACGATGAAACTATCAAAATGATGGGGAAGCTTGATCATTGAGATGGTTCCCATTCTTTGCGTGTTGACTTCTAAAGGCTGGGGAAAGTTAACAATATGACTTCTTCCAAAGTGTTTTCAATACTAAGGGGCCCTTTAAAGCTTTAGTTACTAACACTGTGTTGATAAACTGGAAATTCGTACCCTTATTTTTTACTGATTTTAAAATCGATCAACTCTTAAGAGTTGAGATGCTTCAGCTTTTATTGTGGGTCCCGATTTTCCAATCATTTTTAAGCCACATGTAGTTATTCCAGTCGGGGAATTTTTATCAATTCTAATGCTTTCCTGTTAGAAAGATATCAATATAGTACTTTTCATAATGGCACATCGTTGTTGTCGTGAACCCCTAGCTCGAAGCTGTCACTAAACGTCAGCCCTTTGTATAAGAGCCACAAAAACTAGGAACTTTTTTAGACGGTAGGTTTAACTTAGTTTACTAGGCCCGCGAGATACGCAAAAATTTTATATTTTTGGGCGCTAGGTCAACTAAATGTTTTCTAGGTTCTAAAAGCCTGACATAGTTTCTCTAAAAGGTCTGAAACCAGAGTTTTAAAAGGGGATCCCCTCCCTTCATGGTCCCTTTTTTTCAAACGTGGAACTCTAGTGGTTTTTGGGCCTCATCAAACCCTTGTCCATTTTTCCATAATGTTCGTTTTTGTATTTTTGAATCCTGCTATTGTGAACTATGACAAAACGTCTGAATCCTTTAAATTGTAGCTTTATAAATACCTCTTTGCTTCACCCAAAACTTGATTTTTTTTTGTGTCCATGTTGAAAGGCTAAAAATAAAAAATAGTTTTTCTGCCTTTTTCTGCGGTTGTGACAGTCGAAGAAAGGAAACTCGTGAAAATCTAGCGCGGTTGGACCCCCAAGCATAAAAGGGGAGGCTTATTTAAATGTGGACTGTATTTTTCTTTTTTTTGAAATTACTTGTTTTAAAAAAAAGCACACCCATTTCACATCCCCTTTCAACTCCATTCGTTGCGTGATAAAAAAAAACATATCTAATAACAAAACTGATGTGGGCCCAGCCCCCAATGCATATAATATTTGGCCTTCTAAAACAAACGTTGTTTTAATTTTTTAACCTTTTAAAATTATTTGCGCTTTTCCAAAATAAAAAAAATTTTAAAAAGTGTGAGTTACCACATGCTAATTTTTCCAAGGGGAACGGTAATGGAGCGTAGGGGGACAAAAGGGGGGACAGGGGGTGTAGTCAGAACAAACCCCAAAACATAAAGGGGAGAGCAAGGGGTTCCCCCCCGTCGTGGTCGTCTCCGTCTGGGGTCATCATCCGTCCGTGTTGTCATTGTCGTCCCGTCGGGGAGGGTCAAAGGGGGGGGGGAAAGTTCTCCGACGACGACCCAAGCTGGGGCCATTAGTTTCGGGGATAAATTTTCCCCTAATCACGGCCAAACCCGGGAAAGGTTGAAGTTGGATTTTGAGGGCCCCCAAAACTTTGTAAGGAATTAAAAAAAACTCGAAGAATAAAACTAATATAATAGGTAAAAGTGAGGCGCGTGGGGGGAGGACAGAATGGTGAAATCACCCGCACCTCATTTTTTTTCCCCCACTTTTCAATGTTGTTTAAGTAAAGCGTACGTCACCCCTCCCTACAACAACTAAAAAAACAACATCATGGCGAGGGTGGTAAATTGGGGGCCAGCTGTGATAAAGAAAGGGAATTAAACTCACCCGCCCCCCCACCCCCCCCCCTAACCAATCCCCCAACTACCTAAAAAAGAGAGCCTGATAAAGGGGAAAATTATTTTTTGAAATTAATCTGCGTTCAAACTTGGACTTAGAAATTTTTTTTTTTAAAATAATTTATTATATCACAACATATTATTTCTAGAACTTGAAAAAACTCCCTACCAAAATATTATTAAAATAACAATTTAATTTAATATTAATAAAATTGTAGAATAATTTCAATAAATGATGACTATATTTCGGTAAATACTTTGTTAATTTTTATCGAATTGTTAGTCAATGTAAGTATTCTGGCTGTCAGAAGATAATTTAATGAAAACATTGTAGGAACTTTGGGACAAAGACCGATGACACATACGGTTGTTGGGTGGGGGTTTGGATGGTGAGAATATTGTTGCAAACCGCGGATCAATCTCCAAGGCCTAGATCGTTCTCCCCCTCATCAGCGAATCAATACAAGATCAATACAAGATCGCAATAAAAATGAAGTAAGAAATTAAGAAATAAAATGAACACACAAATAAATGTAGTTTTAGCATGTGTTTAAGAAATTCACTCTAATTTGATGGTATAAATAAACTTTAAACACCTAAAAACACTCCAGCCCAGGGGACAAGACTAAATATTTATTGTGATTTTGTATTGATCTTTGGATTAAACTCGCTGTTTGAATTGAAGAACCATCTAGGCTTTACGATCGACCCTCGTCGTGTAAAACTGAATATATGGCTAATAAAAAGCAACTAGTAGAAGAGCTAAGTGGCAAACTTTTGGACTTATCACCGTTCTTAAATATTTTAATGGTAATAATTCAACCCTTATCAACAGCCATTCTCAAGGTAAATGCTGAATAAAAGCAAATTTTAAAACCAAATGAATATAAAGAATTAACGACACACACCTAGATTTATTGGATATTGCTTCACGTCTCATATTTATGCAACTTGGCTAATCGAGACGAAGGGAGGAACGTAAGGGATGACGCGGGGGACAAGGGGTGGACAGGCCTGTGCTGGTGAGAACCGGCCAACAAGCATATGGGGGGGGAGGGGTTCCCCCACGTCGTGGTCGTCTCCGTCTGTGTCATCATCCGTCCGTGTTGTCTTTGTCGTCGCCGTCGGGGAATTAGTAAAAGGGGAAAGGGGGTTTTCCCCGACGACGACCCAGAGCTCGCCCATTAGTTTCAGGAGTGAAACTCCCCTATTCAGGGGCCCCAAACCGCGAGAAGGTGTCGAGTTGGGAAATTTTGAAGGCCCGACACACACCTAGAACATAATATAAAATGAATATACAAATACATCAGGATCATAGGTGAAGATGAATCATTCAAAACAATATGTATTTAAACAAAATAATTAAAGACATCAATGCGTTGGGCCCTGTATACGAAAGTAAATAAACCGTATTACTGGACACAGCGCACGGAGATTACTCTTGACATAAGGTGCGCATTGTCCTCCGACACGGAAAATTTTAAGTCCTTAAGTTAGGCCCAATGTTTGTTGTCAAGAGAGAAACTTTTATTTTTCAAGTAAAACAAAACCTGTTGTACAAATACAACTGCCACAAGGACACAGAATAAAAAATAACATACATTAAATAAAATTGAGTTCTTTAATTACCCATTGTTTTCTGTAATTGTGGATATCGCCACGAAAAAAAAATTTGAAATTCCGACATACACAAAAATACATTTTTAAATATCTTTTACCAATGATTTTTTTAAGTAGTTGGTTGAGCTTGCGAGTTAGGGAGCGAAGCGAAGTTTCCCATTTCACTACACTGGAGACAAAAATCCGGAATGTTTTTTTTTTTTTTCTTATTTTGGGCTGTTTTTTAAAACACGATAAACGAAAACTCCGATTGCGATGAAATTTTGTGGAGGCCTTTGAAATCTCTAAACTTAGAATTTTCACGTTTGCACGTGTGGCTCGTTGGTCTTGTTGTTGTGTATCTGCTTCCAATGCAGAAGGTCCGGGGTTCGATTCCGCCAAAGACAGAAGTTATTTAACTTCGAATTTGGATTTAAGTCCATCAGTTCGTGTCTTTAGGAGTTTGTAAACGGTGACTTTGGAGGCCGTCCTAGCAACGAAGCACATAATATGTTCAGAGTTGTTCTGAGTCGGGCTTGTTGGTTCTGGCTTTGGGATTCGCGGGTGTTCGCACTGTCCATACCACTGTTTGCTATATTTCCTTTTAAAAATTTTGATCTTTGGTTGGTTTAAACGCTCACTCGTCGTCGGCCTACGGGGTTTAGGCTTAGCCCGCTTTGATTTACTGACCCCCCACTGAAAATCAGTTATATAACTGAGGGGGGTAGACTCTAAATACAATTTATTTATTTTGAGCGCAATCGAAAATTTTTTCTCATGAAAATCGCAATTTTACGATTTTTTTCGATTTTAACATTTTCTTAACTTATAACACCCTTTCTTTATCCGATTGTAAGGTTTTTTCCCCTAACCTAAATTTGATTTAAAATTAATATATTCGTGTGAAATTTTGAACTTAATCGAAAGTATTTCTTATGAAAATCGCGATTTTTATTATTTTTTTTCGATTTTTTAAATTTCTTGACTTGTAACATCTACATGCTTTATCCGATTGGTGAAATTTGAGCGCAATCAAAAAATAATAATTGCCATTATGTAATTTTTTTTTCTTTTGACTTATAACAAACCCACATGCTTTATCCGATTAAAACATTTTTTACAGAACCTTTAATTTTATGAAGTTATTAAATTTGGGTGAAATTTGAGCGTAATCAAAAAAGTATTTTTTATGAAATCACAATTTTACGCTTTTTTTTTGATTATAAGCAATAACGCTCATCAAACAACGCACCTGGGAAAAAACGGGTTTGCGAAGCTTCCTAGTGGTATAGTAATGGTATAGTCATTACCGACAGTGTTGGCTGGGCGCTATGCGCCCCGACTCTGGGTTCGGGAGGTCCCGGGTTCGAATCCCGTCGGACCGGCAATCCTGACTCAAGGTTTTTCCGAGGTTTTCCTCAGTCGTTTTTTAAGGCGAATGCAAGGGATTGAGTCCCTCTTTTAAACAGCCCTCGGACATCCCTTCACAATTTCCTATCTGCACATACCTAGTTCACCTGAAGAGGGGCTAATTGCACCTTATAACAGGTTTCCCACGATAAAATTTAAAATTTACAGTCATTACAAATCATGTATTATATCACCACGTATCGTATTGTGGTAATGTAATTAATTCGGAACTGTTCGTTAGTTTAAAATGGACGTCTACAGGGACGCTGGCTTCCTACCACCCCAAAATCGTTACCTACCAGCAAGACGCCTGCAAGCTGATCATGGATGCTGCTGCAGATGATATCATTGTCGGGCCCCTCTTCGCGCCTGGAGGTTTGCCCCAAAACAGTGCGAGTTTGGGCTGTAAGTAGCATTTATATATATGTGTGTGTTATGACGAAAGTTTTCGAAGACCAATTCTGATGTTGTATTGGCTTCTGAGGATTTTGTTCCCGTGTATTATTAAATAAAAGGAATCATGATGTTCTTGTCGTAGTCAAAATTTCTTTCTACAAGCTTCCATTTGTTACAGCATAACCGCACTTTCCACTTCGACTACGATGTGCACGCGGACACAATAGGAGCAAATTTTTATAGAGGCAACTTCTTTGCGGAGCTCACGACATATGATGAACAGGAGTTGGTTTTCTGCATTAAGATCTATGTAATCGTCAAGAAGGATGTTCTCAATTAGCCAGATGTAATCAACAAATATTTATCTCACAATGCCACATCTAGCAATGATTGACTCGTATGACAGCTTCCATCCTGATGTGGTTTCCCACAGTCCGAAGAGCAAATGCTATACGTACAATTGCCCACGACCGAAACAACAAAACAATAAGAAACACGTATGTATTAGAACTTAGAAGGCCTTATTAGAAAATTTTACAAAATCTTTAATGACTTATATTAGCTAGATAATACAAGTGATGTAAAGCTCTATACATGTAAGGACTTGACATTTTTGTCTTTGACAATATGTTAGCTCCAATTTCGACTCAGTATGTTTAATGTACAAAGAATAAATAATAATTAAAATAATAATTGGTTTTTAATTAAGCTAATTATTTATTCCAAAATACAATATCATCAATACTTATATATGCCCCCTGCTTAACCGTTCCTTGTCATTTATCGTAATATAATCAATACTTAGAACAAAAACATAATATCATGTTTCCGATTCTTTTCTAATTATTTATTGATTTACTATTTCCCGCAGTCAAATGTCTATTGTTACTTTTGTATACGATTCTGCTTTTGACATTATGTTTTAATTTATTTATGAAACTATATTGTTTCTCCTAACTTAAAGAACTTAGTTCTATTGCGTGAAAAAAAAATTAGTTTGCATGTTTCTGTGAATACCTTTGTTGACAGAATAGTTATTTAAAATACACATATAAAAGTATGTTCCTTATTATAATGTCACCAAATAAAGTTTCCTCATTTGTCATTTGTCTTATTATTCAGAATGAATAAAACAAAAGTGTATCCAATACCACATTAACTGTGTTATTGCATTAAAAACGATAAACATTCATTACCAAGATAGCATTCACATTAACAAAGTGGCGTTTAAAAAAACGCTTACAAATATTCATCACACTACCATCGTAGTGTCCTAGTATGATAACAAATTAACACTTAAATAACACATACACATATACAATGTTTACAGCTTAACGGATTATTTCATGCACAATGTTTATAAAAGTAATAATATGTTTTCAATGTTTCGGAAAGCTAGGTTTCTATTTTCATGGGATGGGTAAAACAAAACTCAATAAAACAACAACGGCACTATAAAAGTAAACAAATGTAATAAAAAAAACATTCCTTGCAAAATTGAAATTCAATGACCCTTTTTCCCAAGTTTGAAAGGATTTTGTTTAATTTAAATTTATTGTTTAAAATTGTTTTTTGATAGTCCCTCAAACTTCATTAAGATCGGATTAGCCTTTTGGCCGGGAGCCCGCATACAAATAGACAATTTTTTAAAAATTAAAAAAAAAAAACATATGATCTTTGCGGGGGGGGGAAAATTTGAAGTCTTCGCATTAAGCTTAAAAAAAACATTTGCAATGGGATGCTACGTTTCATTTTGTCATATAAGATGTGATGTTACTAATATAACTTTTTGAGGAATTGCAAGGTTTTGTCCGCCTTTTTGTATCGTTGCTAGGATGCGATTGTAATTATTGTATCGGGGAAAGCGATGAATTTATAGAGACGCCTCTTATAAAGGGGTTGATATCTGGTCCACAATCCCGGAGAAAAACAATGAAATACCATTAAAAGTTACCATAAATAGCGATATGTTTAAGTGTTTGAATTTGTCCAGTTTGGTAGCGAAAAATCAAAGAAACACACAAAACCGTCGTATTACTACAATGGGGGTCCTTGACGAGGGTAATAAGAGCAGGGGGTTTAAATTTACCACACATTGGTAATAACCGAAGCCACTGCAAATAGAAATATCCCCCAAATAAAAAAATGTTCTTTTTTTAAAGGGTAGCCAAGCTCTCCTTCAAAAGTCTGGCTGTAAATGCTGTGAGTAAAAAAAGAATTTGAGCCAATCTTTTCACTTTTTCTCCCAGTAACGGTTTGAAAAGAATTAAGATATTTCGCCTGTTGACGAGCGCCAAGCCAACGTTTTTTAAAGTAAAAAAAAATAAAAAATAACTCGAAATCATAAAAATTGCTTGCCATGAACCAAATTCAAGGGCCAAGCCTTTTTTGATGATTTCGAGTTTAAAAATATTTTTTTTACCAAAAAAATCGTTGGCAGGCGCTCGTCAACAGGGGGAAATGATCTTATTTCCCTTTCAAAGCGAAATAGGGAGAAAAAATAAAAAGTTTGGTCAACTTTAACTCACAGCATTCACAGCTGAAGATTTTGAAGGAGACCCTTGGTCCCTTTTTTTTTTTTTTTTTTTTTTTTTTAAAATTTTTGTATTTGTGGGGATATTACATTTTTTTTTGGTTATTTTTTCTATCAAGGCGTGAATGAGGATTTTGAATGAAGATTGGGGTTTTTTGACATTCATGGGCCAGGCCCCCCAAAATTTCCCCCCTTTGTTTTTTGAGCGTTTAATATTTTAAGGTTAAGAGCATTTTTAAATTTTTTAAGTTTGTACAAATACCTACGCCTGATTTATACGCTTTTCGATTTCGTTTTTGATTTTCACGGCCCCTATTGCCCGGTTTGGGTTTTTGAAAGGTAAAGTATTGCGCATGAAGGAACCTAAGTGGGGCCCAAAGTTTCAAATTTCAAAGATGACCGTTTTTTTCAGTAAGGTTTATTCAAAGAGAGGGGTTAACCTATTTTTTGTAATTTTTCTCCGGTCCCTCCCCCGTTCCCCAATTTTGCTTTCCAATTCCAAGTGATAAAGAATGAACTTTTCCCCAAGGTACCCCACGTTTGAGTCTTCTCATTTTTAGCGTCTTTTTTGAAGATTCTTTTTTTAAAAGTTCAGATATGTTTTTTTGTCTTTTTCGGGACCATGATGCCCCCCAAAATTTTACCCCCTTTGTGTTTTGGACGCTAGTATTTATAAGGAAAAAAGAGCATGTTTAATTTAAAGTTTTTACAAATAACCACGCAAAGTAATTCAATTTTTGATTATCATCAAAATTTTGTTTTCTCTGGTCCCTTTTCCCCGATTTTGGTTTTGAAAGCAAAAGGCATGCGTCGAGATAAAAGTTCTAGGATTTACTGTTTTCTCTGTAGGGCTAATAAAAGCTCTGGGGCCCGGAAGAATTTTAACGATGTTGAGACACTTTTTTTTTAACACAAAACGGGTTATTGGATGGGGTTGAATTTTTTTTGATGGGTCATGGACCACAATCGGGTTTTATATACCGAGTTTCAAGATTGTAAATCTTTGGGGGCGTCGTGTTTGAGATGCCCCCCCCCCCCCCCCCCAACTGGGTAGTGTATACAGGGCCTTTAGTTCGTTCGCCAAAAGGTGCGTTCCAATGCGACGGCTGATACACTCTACCGCGGGGCTTGACGCGCGGCTAAGTCGCGGGGGCCTTTGTTTCATCGCCACATGATTAGCATGGAGGAAACACTGTGTTCTTCTCGAAGAAGAGGAAAAGGAAAAATTTTTTACTAAAATGCTAAAAAAATTTTTTAAAAAAAGAAGGGGGGGGGGCGGGCGAGGGAAAGGAGGGATTTCAAATATTTAATACAGAGAATTTTTGGACGTTGCATCAGTGTTGAGGAATTTTTTTCCGCTTGTTTGACCAGTTCAAGTACGTTTTGTCACTCACTTCACGAAAAAACATTATTTCTATTTTTTAAACAGGAAAACATTCCGATGCGGGGCGGCTGCGCTAGAAGTCGCGTGCGCTTGGCTAGGGCGACGCCCGTCGGCCTAGATGTCTTTTTGGGCTCTTTCTATCGTTTTATTGTCTCCACTAAAGGGATGCGTTTTAAGTTATAGGCCCTAAATCTCGACTCTAAAGGAAAGGCATACAAGCAATAGCCTAAAAAACTAGGTAAACGCCTAGGGGTTTTTGTTAGACAAGATATAAAGTCCGTTTTATTCGCGTTGTACGTGATTGTTGTTTAAAGTTTAAACGAAAGGGAATTAATTTTTTCTCACAATTAACGTTATTTTATATTTTATTCAGAAACCCACTGTAAAAATTTTTTTGAAAGACTTTTTTGGGTCATTTCGTCGTCGTCGGGGAGGTCGTATACATATAAAAAATTTTTACATGGCCCCGAACTCAGGTTCGTTTGTGTGATCAGTAAAGGAATAAATGGGTCGAAATGAAACAGGGGGGTGAAACCCGGCAAAATCACTTAATTGTGGAGGAATGGGGGTTTGAATCCCTTTTTATGACCCGGATATTGTGAGTTATAGAAAATAAGAAAGAAGGAAGAACTTGACTATCGAAAAGATGACGCAGATACCAGGGCGCGTCAGCCGGGGGGGTTTATATTACATAACCGTGATATTTGGAAATAAATTTAATTTTTTGGGTTAGTTTATGGGCGCTTGTTGATTACAACAAGATATAAGAAGTGTTTATGAAAATTTTAATGTTTTAACTCCTTGCTTCTTTTGTTGGGGTTTTTTTGTTTTTGTAAAGTTTTGGGTTGAGGACGCGTCAACGTTAGGTCATAAGCACCACTCTAGCCCAGTGGGCAGGGGGGGGCGGGGCCCATGCTGGTCAGAAACAGCCACTGGGGAGGGGGGGAAGGTGTGTTTTACGTCTGGTCGTTATTGTCTTTGTATCGTTTGTTGTGTCATTGTCATCGTCGTCGGGGGGTCGTCAAAGGGGAAATGGGGTTTTACCCCCAAGACGATTGCCCGAGCTGCCTCTGTTTCGGGACTAATATACTCCCCTCTTACAAGCTGATGTTTGCTAGATGGGGTTTTTTCTCTAAATTAGATGTTTTTTATTAGGTGTCGGGCGCGTCAACGTTTGGTCAATGTGCCTTCTGTGTAATGGTTTTTTATTTTGTTTATATATTTTTCCAAAAGGGGGACCGTAGGGGGTGACTGGGAAGACGCGGGGTGGACAACTTGGTGGTCAAACCGCCGCAAGCAAGGGAAGTGCATGTGAGTAGGTGGTGGGGAAAGCGCCTTTTACGTTACAAAACCCGGCTTTGGGCCAAAATTTTACCCCCAAAAAACCCTAGATAAACGTGGTTCTATCTTAGCGGAAAACGACGAGAGAAATAGGGGGGTTTCAACCAAGTAAGTCATTTTGCGCCACCATGTCAAGTTAAGGTGATTACCCTTGGTTTTGATGTTTTACCAAATAACTATTGTTTTTGGGAAACGTACTGTGTTTGTTACTCAGACTTATGTTCCCAACAGTGACCCAGATCGATAGGTATAAAAGAGGGGGTTTCTAGGAATTTTATTTTAGGGAATTAACAAAACAGAACTTATTTTAAAAAAAAGAAAGGTTTTAAAGTATTTTGCAATTTGAAACCAATCTTGCCCCTCAGCGAGCGGCATGCATTTTTTCCCCAATGAAAGTGATTTCGGTACCCTGACTTAATGACCTTTTTCTTACTCAATTCCCTTTGGATGTCAGTGACGACTTCTCGATCCCCGGGCCCCTTGATAAAATTGTCCCTGGTCTTCTCTCTTCGCCCCCTTGGGGGGCTGCGCCTCTCGGACTCGCCCCGACCCTGGGACTCTGACCCCTCTCTTATTGTTCCTCCTTCAGTTCCTGGTCCAACTCTATTTGATACATGACGTTTTTATGCCCCCTTTTTGTCGGGAAAAACATTCAACTCCCCCGAAACAACTTTTCGTTTGTGGTCAGAATGTAACTCCCCCATCAGATCAACCTCGGACACCCGGAAGCTTCCCCTAGACTTTCTTGGGCCTCCCCCCTCCAGGGCTCCGGTCTTTTAGTCTCAAGGGGCCCAAGTCCAACCCACTTCCCCCTCCCAAAGGGTCTAAGTTGAGTTGTCTCGAACCCCCGTTATTGAAACCATATTCTCCTTTATAAACAATAATGTCATGTTTAATAAAGTTATGAACGCCACTCAGCCCTTCCAACCCTGTATAAAAATAACCAATTTAACGAAGTGTGTCAATCGTTTTTCAACAAAAGAAACCCCAAAACACTAGGCATAAAAAACAGCCAGAAAAACAGAACAAGGGTAGAAACTACCCCCAAAAATGACATATGTGGGAGCCCCCGTTCAGGTGAGGTTTTAGATTATTTTGGGGGCGGGTCAACCGTTTTTGGGCATAATGCGCCACCCAGTAGGGATATGGGGGGGGGAGCCTATGCTGGTCAAACCAGCCAGGGGGAAAAGGGAAGGGGGGTACTTTTCCCTTCACAACTACGTGAGAAAACCCGGGGGCTTAGACTGGTTGGACATATTGCGCCGTCTGAGATTGTAAATTAATGTTATAAGTTTATTTTTTTTGTGGGTATTTTATTTTTTCCAAGTTCAAAAAATAAAGTAAAAAAAGGAAAAAAAAAAGTATAATAGCCAATGCAAATTAAAAATATTTATTTTTACCGAAAAAATGAATCAATGTTTTATTGATTTTTTTTTCGTTTAATAAATACTTTAAAAAGAGAAGTTTATAAAGTATTCGCCGTTATTATATGATAAAAATTCTTTTGTGATTGGGAGATCAAATTTCGTCGCAATGCATCAACGGTACATTTTTTCTAGCAATAATGTACGGTTTTTAAAGGTACATCCATGTGTCACATCTGGGAAAAAAATTTTCTTTGTTTAAAAGAAATTCCCCTCAGTCAAGTGAGTGGCCTAGAGGGAACCCCCCTCAATCAAAAAATTTGTTAAAAAAATTTCATAACAATAGACGTAAAAGGGGTCTGTGAGGGTTCAAAATATTCATTTTTTTATCATGGAAACTTGGAAACCTGGAAACCACCCACGCGCACGCGATTAAAAACAAATATTCGCGGGAGTCGCTCATTTTAAAGTAGCTTTGATAACTTTCCAGGGCGCCCTGAGTCTAGACGCTTAAAACCGGTTAGGTCAACGCGCCCCTGTGATGTGTTTATAAAATAAAGGAAAACGCTTAAAACCGCCGCTTAATGGTGGGTTTTTAATTTTTAGTTTCGGGGGATATCTTTACTAATATTTAAAGCTATATTTCAGGATTTTGGCTAATTTTTTCAACTTTGCTTTCAAAAGGTACACGTCCCCAAAAAAAAAAGCCATTATAATAAAAAACTTTGTAGCCCACCGTTTGGTCAAAATTTGGCCCAAATGGCACGAAAATATCGCAAACGACGACGTGAGAAACTGGGGCGTTTAAAAACCGGTTAGGTCATATTGCGCCGCCGTGAATAAAGTAAATAAAGATTTAATGCAGGTATGTATGATGATTAGTTGTTTTCTAAGTGTAAAAATAACAAAAAAAAATTGAAATGAAAAATGTAATGCAAATAAAAGTTATGTTTAAATGAAAATAAAAGAAAAAAAAGAAATGTGTATAAAGTTACTAAAGTTTTTTAAATAGTTACTTTGTATGAAAAAAATTTAAAATTTGCGCCGTTATCATATGATAAAAGTTCTTCATATGAGGGGGAGAGAAAAATTGCATGCGCAAGGCATTATATTTGGTAATTCTGAGCATATGATGTAGGTTAAAGGTACACACATTGTCACAATGGGAATAACCTTTTCTGGTTAAAGAATCCGTGGTTAGGCGTGGGCCCTATACGAAGTTGGGAAATACCACCTCTTCTCGTGAGGTGGGGGACGTAGGTGGCGAATTTTATAACCCAATTTGGCATCAACTACGCAATTTGTTATTTTGAAACACACCCCAAGAGCTTGTCGCAAATCCAACAATCTTTGCTTGAATCCACTCTTGACATCGGAAGGGGAAAACTAGATTAAAATAAACGTCGCGCGCTGGGAAGTTTCCTTCACCCTACAGCGTGTTCTTTTCCCCTCTATCCCCAGTGTACAGGTATCCAGCAAAACTATTATATAACCCTTAGAGGTTTTTTTTTCAAAAAGAATGGGTCTTGTCCCCAAATGATGATTTAAACATGAGTTCTATATTGAAGTGAATTTAAACTATCTAAAACCAAAAGGTATTCCCCACAACACAGGTAGAATGTTTTTAAGAGCTTCAGGGATGGCGAAAAACTCTGCAGTAAAAAACTGAACACACGTCGCTTAGCCTGAAACGTTCATTTAAGGTGGAGCAAAAAAAAACATTTCCCCAACCCTTGTTGTCAATTTTGGGCCATCTGTGAATACCAAAAGTAAACCTTTGTGTTAAATGGCAAATCTTTTAAATTTAATTTTGAATACACTACGCGTAGATTTTTTATCAAAACGACAAAGGTCAAATATAAAATCGGCTCTGGTGTAAAACCAGGGCGGGTTTTTGCAAAATAAAAAAAATTAAAAACTTTTGGGGGAAAAATTCTAAAAGATTAAACAAAATTTTACATTTAACCCCTTTGGAAAGATCCCTTGGGGTTTTGTTTTCAAAGGGGTTGACAATGTGTGTTAAAAACTTTCCCCGATTTGCTGGTGGTTGGCATAGCTTTAATTTCATTACATACGTCCCCATAAGAGGTTTCTCCGTTCTCCCAAAGGGAGGAAACCCCTGACTCGGATAAAAAGCGACTCCCGGGGCTTGTTCGAAATGCCCAAAAGAGCAATACGAAGCCCACAAGGGTGGACGTGTCTAGAAGTTAATTGGTTACTTCTAAAAGAGTATACGAAAATCCAAGTCCATCTGGAGCAAAAGAGATCCGTAAATTCTAAAATGCAAGTCCATCTGCACCCCACGATGATTTCTGAGAATTTTAAAAGGTTGTTTTTCAACATGCATTTTTTGCGTAACTCAACAACGTGGTTTTTCCAATTTGCTTTTTGTCAAACACCATGCCGAGAAGGGGGACATTTTTTTTGAATAGAAGTTCTACTTTTTAAACGATGGGTTGGGTCTTTTTGGATTCCCTTGAAACGGCAAAAGGAATGCACGAGTTTTTTTCGGGAAGAGAACGGTCCCCCGCTTTCGAGCCATTCATTAATTTTTAACCCAATTTGCACGGGGTCTTTGAGCTGTGAAAAATTTACGATCTGAGAAGTTTCCCCAGGTCATAAAAAAATAGGCGAATTAGGCTCTTTGGGATAAAATTTCACTACATTTTATTCCAATGCAAACAGTGATCCCGAAAGCCGACCCTTTGTGGTACACCTGTTTCCAGGGAGAACGAGTTGACAAAACATTTTTAACAGCCTTAAAAAATTCTATCTTTTAAAATTTTTCTAAAAATTTGGGCATGTGCCCTCAAAAACCCCCACTGTAAAATCTTTTGAAGTAATTATACCTCCATGTTGTATCGTTGTTTTTTCAATGTCAAAAACACACCAAAAAACATTGTTTGCAAAAAACCCCTTCTTGAATAAACGCTCTAACGAACCAAATGGTCGTGGGAAAAGACTTTGACGAAATCCACTTTGGGACGTTGCCAATAAACCGGTGTCCCAGCATCCACATTAGTCGTTTTTTGATCATCTTTTCGAACAATTTGCAGAAGCAATTTGTCAGAGAAATAGGGCGTTTGAAGTGGGCATCGTTATTTTGGGGGTTTAAGAAGGGGAATTTTAAGATGCACTACGCCACTATCGGGAAATATGTCGACAACCAAAAAATTTTAAAAAAAAAAATAATAATTTCCCAAATGAGGGATCAGTCGGGTCCCAAAAACATTCTTTGTGCATTTTTTCTCTCCAAGGTGCGACGAAATGAGCTTAACCCCATACGGAGTTCCCAAAAAGAAAACCTCTGTTGATGGCTCACGTTTTCAGATAGAAATTAATTTTTCGGCTTCTGTCAACTGCTGGTTGCTAGAAATTCTGCATCATATCGTGCTTTTACTCCCTTCCCGATGCAAAATGTGTACCAGTAGAACCCAATCTTGGGGGTTAGTAACAAAATTGCCCCCTCCTTGTAGCGGGTTTGGTTTTTCCCCTGGTCCACTAATTGATTTAATCCTTTTCCACACCATGGGGAAGAGGTGCGAAATTTTATAAGAAATACTCTTGCCATGACTCCCCTTTACTTGTTTGAAAATTGTTCGTTTTCGCCTCTCGTCTTGAAATTATTAAAAATTTTCAAAGTGGGAAATGTATTTAATTTTATAAAAAGCGTTTTTCTTTGCCTTTTATGGCCAACCCCAATCTTTGTTCCACCGGGACGAACAAAGGCGGGTTCCCCACTATCGTGGAACTGGCATATGCTGCTTCAAGAAAGCATTACTTACCATTTGACAACACTTTGGGGGTCACGAGAACTAGTAAAGTCCACCTTTGAGCAAAGAGACTTCCTAAATTTTCCGGAAAATTTCCCCCAAACAGCTTTCGCAAGTCTCCATCCCTGCCTGGATTGGGTGGCCTATTTTAGTTTTAAAACATTCACCTGAATTGGAAAATGATCACTTCCAGTAAATCATCAAGCACATTTTTGCTCGAGATCAAGCGAAGCAATGGTGTACACATGACTAAAATTATGGCGAAAAAAAATGCCCGAATTGACGTGAAATGAGTATTGGCCCGTTTCAACAATGAAACATCATTGTGTTGAGAAAATCTGCTACAAACAACCCCGTTGATCAGAAACTATATCCCCCAGTCAGTTTGGGGAGCGTTAAAATCACCCCCAAGATTACGGGGCCCCGTAGTTGATCCGACAAGCCCAAAAATCGCGTTGCTAAGATTAAGGGGTGGAATGTAAATACAGCATAATGTTTGGGTTTCATTTGGAATGAAAAAAGTAACGGGGCGGCCTGAAGGGGAGTTGTCAACAGAATTTGAGTGGATACACAGATCAGCACCCCGAATGGCAACACCTCCCTGTGCACGTTACTCCCGTAAATCCCCTTACGGTAGATTGTAAACCCCCTTAATGTTGGGGTTTTCAGTTGGTTGAAAAAAGTTTTTGTAATAAAAAATCAAGGGTTTTGTTTTGTAAAAGTAGCTGTAGCTCTTTTAATATTTGCATGAACCTCTACAATTCCCCCGTTATTAATTACCATTTAAGTTTATAGATGTTGTATGTATCTTAAATACAGCTGTTATTTTTAAATTTTACTTTTTGGGTTTTTAAAAAATCAAAAGGATTCTCATCATTAAACCCATCCTCCAACATGTCATCAGTAAGTGACGACGTGGATGGGCGTTTTTTTTGGTTTTGGAATCTTAATAATTCTTTTAATATTTGTACCCACTAAACCCAAAAGGTTTCGGTTTTTAATTTTCTGGTGATTTTGGGAAAAATTTTCTGCAACTTGGAACATCATATTGCTGTTTGACGTCTTGCGGGAAAAAATTTACCCAATTTTTTACTCGGGAAATTTAGATCGAGTCAGGAAAGTAAAATTTTTGTAAGATTTTTCCCCCCTCCTGTTGTTGCTTTCTTGATCTTTTTTTGATTTGTAGTGTTTCTGTATCACAAGCAAGTTTGAAGCGTTTCCTTTAGCTTTGCGTTCTCTAACCATGGTGATTTTTTTCAACATGGTGGTAGCCGTCAGCTTCAACATGGTGGTAGCCGCATCAGTTGGGGTTTTTAAATTTTTGGGGGTTTTGAGATGTTTCTATAGGATTTGTTGTCATTATCCTCTATACTTGATGCACCGCTTGCGCAAATGTACTGGAAGATTAGAGGTGTGGTAATTTGTTATACCTTTTCCTTGCCTATGAACATTTGTTTGTCAACCGCCATTTTTCTCAAAAATTTTTTTTCTTCCGTCCCTCTAGAACAATCAGGGAAAAAGAAGCATGAGGACCCTACAATTGCAGACTTGTTTGGATGTTTACACTGCAATTTTACCATGAGATTTTAACGAATTTCTGCAAATAGGTTTTGATTTACAACATTTTTGGTTTCCAAAACTTTGACAGGTGAAGCACTCAGGGGATTTAAAAAAAGGTTCTAAAAATCTTAAATGTGGTAACCCCTTACACTTTTTCGGGAAACCTTTTTGTTGGGTGAGGATTGTTTTGCCAGTTTGGGAAAATTTTTCTCCCTCAAACGGGTCATATTTTATACAAGTCAATGCACCTTGTTTTGGGGAGTTCTCTTTAATTTCATCTTGGGAACAATTTTAGATCAAACAATAAAATTCCCCTGAGAATATTTTTTGTTCAGGGTTTTAAACCCCAAGTCAAAAGGTATCGAATTTGTGGTTTTTTTAAAATTAGACTGCTTATCATTAGCGTCACAACCAGAAGCAATCCGTTTGCAGTTTCCTACTGATTTTTTGGGACCTGCTACACTTGAATTTCTTTTTTCAATTGCAATGATGATATTTAAAAAAAAAAGTTTTGTTCTCTTTTAAGGATTTTTTGGCAACATTTTAGGTAATTTTGTACTAGGTTTGTAGTTTTTAATCAACTGTCAAGGGTTTTTGTTTTGGGTAAAATAAAGCCGGTCTTTTCTTGATTAATGGTTTGTTTTGGGGTTTTGGGGAAAAAGGGGTGTTTGGGGGATTTTAAAATTTTCCATAGTAAAAACGGGGACAAAGTACAAAATTCCCGGAAAAAAAACTCAATAGCCCCACGTTTGGGTTTAACCAAAGGGCCTTGAAACATTAAAAATTTCTTTTTTCACAAGATGGGGTTAGGAAAAAAGCTAAATTTTATGTGGGGCCAAAGACATAGACGCAAAGATCTTTTACCAGTGGGTCGGGTCCCTACCTTCCTTCCCCTAGCTTCCACATGGTACTACAACCTACGCAAACTAGTCCGGGATGCCCAATGTAAACATAATGGGGAAAAATGTTGCACTAGCCATTGACCCAGTGGGTAGTCCCAATCTCCCGTCTATGAGAAGAGGTGGAAAAAGTTGCGTGTTTTTTCCTGTTTTTCCGCAAAAAACATTTTCCCCAACAACCAGGGTCCCCCCCTTTTTTACCGGCACGGGTCGCCCCCGACGGCCCCAAAAACGGCGGTAGAGTTTTTGAAAAAAAAGGGGGGGCCGCATTGATGGTGAAAGTAGAAAAAGTGAAAAAGTAATAAAAAAGAATTTGTAGAGTAAAAGTGCGTGTAGGGAAATGAAAATATATGATGAGAGCCCCCTTTGCGGTCTCCCCCACCCCAAGATTTATTTGAGGGGCCACACCGACTGCCTCTTTTTCGCCTTAAAGAGAGCCGGGGGGGATTCTCTGGGGCCCATTTTACCCGGGGAGACGTGAAGGGTCAAAGATTTTTTTTGTTAAGGGGCGCGTCAAAAGCTAAAGTTAAATGAGCCCCTGTTGATAGGGGGTGTGGGGCAGTAGCCCAAGCTGGTCAAAACCCGCCCCAGTAGGAGGTCTCAAGGGAAGGGGGAAAGCTGCCCGACGACGACCGTCAGAGCCCCCCCTCGAGTTTTGGGGGTATACTCCCCTGCGAACAAACGGACAATGTGATCAAGAGAACAAATTGGAAGCCAGGGGGGCTTCAACCGTTTAGGTCATATTGCGCTGTCTGACATATAGATTGTTAAAAAAATTTAATTTTTTTTGGTTTTAAAAAAAGGGTTTTTACTATATTGTTGATTGATTTCGTAAAAAGGGGCGTTAAACCGTTTGGAAATAATGCGGCTTAGCCCAGGGGATTTGGGGGGTAGGGGACATGCTGGTCAAACAGCCACAGGCAGGGGGAGAAAATTTTTTTTTTGGTTTATTTGGGTTTAAGGACGCGTCAAAACGTTAGTATAAGCACCACTCTACTATGGGGGTGGGGAGGAGTGGCCCATGCTGGTAAGAACCGCCACAAAATAAGGGAAGAAAGGGGGGGTTTTTACTCACGGGCGTCATCGTCTTGTATCGTTCGTTGTGTATTGTCTCGTCCCCGGGGGGGTCGGCAAGGGAGGGGGGAGGTACCCCGAGACGATTGCCAGAGCTAGCCTCTAGATTCGGCAAGAAATAATTCTCCCCTTTTAAATAGCTAAAGTTCTAAGGTGACATTTTCCCTTTTAAATCCCCTTTTATAATCCACGTCATGCTCATGCCTAATGTCCCTTACCGGGGCTGGCGAAAAACGTCCACAAAATATATAAAAAAAAACTAAAAAAAATGGGCTTTTTAAAACGTTGGGTTTATATTGCGCCGTCTGTGTATGAAAAAAATGAAAAGATTAAAAATGCTGGTATGTTTATATTAGTTTTGTTTTCAAAGTGTATAAACAAAAAAAAAAATAGTGTGCAAGTTTAATAGCATAATTAAAGTTATGTTGTGAATGAAAAAAGAAAAAGAAAGAAATGTGATATATGAATTAATATTTGTTAAATAGTTTACTATGGTGGAAATTTTTTAAATTTTTTTGCCGTTATCAAGATAGAAGTTCTTCATTGATTTGGGGGAGATCAAATTGCATGCGCAAGGGATAATTTGGGGACAAATTTCTAGTAAAGATTACGGTTTAAGGTACTAACATGTGCACATATGGGAATAATCTTTTCTTTGGGGTTTAAAAGATATCTTGAGCTAGGCGTTGGGCCTATAGAAGTCTAGACAAACCCCCCCTTCTCTAGTGAGAGTCGAGACGTAGGGGGACGAATTTTTTTAGTCAATGTGGGCATCAACCTACGCAATTTGTTTTTTTGCAACACACCCCAAAATGCTTGTGCAAAAACCAACCAATTTTGCTTTTAAACCCCTCTTGACATCTGAACGGGGAAAAAGATTTTAAAACAACGTCCGACGCTGGGAAGTTCCTTAGCAGCTTGATCAAGTGTTTATTTCCCCCCTATGACCCGTGTCCCGGGGATCCCCAAACTCTATTATAGAACCCTTAGAGTTAAGTTTTTCTAAATAGAATTGGATGTCATGTATCAAATGATGACTTGAATGCATGAGTGTTATAGCTTGAAGTGAACTTAAGCTATATTTGGATTATGGGCTCATCAACCGTTTAATCGGTGGAATGGGGTGTTTTAACGTCGAAGTTCTGTAAGATTATCGTCTTTGTCATCGCCGTCATAGAGATCCTCAAGACAAAGGGAAGGTGTTCCCAACGACGATTGCTGGAGCTCGCCTCTAGTTTGTGGACAAAAAAACCCCATCTTACCATCTAGTGATTTTCGAATGGACTTTTTCTCATTAATCGCCTTTACGATTAGCAGATCCATGCTCTGGCCAGTTCTACCCCGGTTTTTTGGGTTTTTTTTTTTTCCCCCGGGGGGGGGGGGGGGGAAAAAAAATTTTTTTTAAAAGGG
>JAMZAV010009137.1:0-23590 GCA_024449915.1 Sweltsa coloradensis | reverse complement strand
AAAAAACCCCCCCGGGGGTTATCGGTTTTTTTCCCTTTGGGTGGTTTGTTTTTTTTTTTTTGTATGTCATGGCCACATATCAGGTATATCCCGGGTTTTTAATTGTAAATCTTTCGGAGGCGTGTGCAGATAGCTGAAACCCCCCAACTCGGATAGCTGTAAACAGGGTCGAGTTAGTCATCGCCTTCTAGCAGTCGCGTGCGCTTGGCTGCGGGCGAACGACCGTCGCCCTAGATTATTTACTACAATTCAGAAATTAAAAAAGTCCGCCCCAACCAGGAATCGAACCACGGATCTATAGATGTATAATGCAACTCAGAGCTTAAAATGTACCCATCCTGATGGTCTAGTGGTTAAGACGCCTGTCTGGAATGCGGGAGATCCGTGGTTCGATTCCCGGTTGGGGCGGACTTTTTTAATTTCTGAATTGTAGTAAATAATATCAATTACACCTACGGGATTGTTTCCCGACGAAACAAATCGAGAAATAAACCCTCCCTCATGCCTGCGTAAAGGTAATGACATTATAATTAAAGTTTGGTGGTCAGTTTAAAGGCAGCAGATATTTGTTGCAGTACTGTTCCATCCATTTCAGATATATAATGCAACTACAATTCAGAGCTTAAAATTTACCCGTCCTGAGGGTTTGGGTGGTTAAGACTTAAGACGCCTGTCTGGAATGCGGGAGATCCGTGGTTCGATTCCCGGTTGGGGCGGACTTTTATTTTCTGAATTGTAGTAAATGATAATAAAATGCTCTTTTATAATATTGAATGAATTTTGATTCTTGCCGATCAACTTTTGAAACCGCGTCCGATCAGCAATCGGGAGACCCAGGTTCAATAACTGGCCAAGATTGATTTTATAATTTCTAGATTTGTTTTCATATTTCTATATCCAAGTTGTGTTGTTATCCTTGCTTGACAACCTTGCAAAGTTTCACATCATGCCATTGCCAACTAGCTTCTGGAAATTCTCCCAAATCATGTACTACATAATAAATATTGTTTTCTCGTAACACTTTCTCTCAGAATTCTTCACACATTTCACCTCGGAATCTTTCCTGCGTTCGAGCTCACCTCTCTTCAATACTTATGGGAATGAATTACCGTTCAACAATTGGTAATCTACTTGATTTATTTTTTATTTGTTTTTAAAGTCCATCATGGTTATAAAAAACTGATGCACAAAATAACGATAAATAAAAACAATTACCTACGTGCGGAATGCTTACGGTTGAATGCTTATTGAAAAGATGCCCTTAAATGCACTTATTATGCATAATTGCATTATTATCGCCTCTAACTCGAATAAGGTGATGGTGTCGTAATAATCATTAGACATTTTGCGATTAATTTGTAATTTGTAAAAAAGTGATTTGATGTTACTTGTTCATATTGAATCTAGTTCGCTCTCTATCAGTTAGTCGGGTTGTGATGATGAAGTCATCATCTGTTGCCGTTTCCCGCTTTTGACAGTGGTCTTGAGTTTTGCAACCATGTTTTTCTACTTGTTTCCATTCTCCCACAATCGTATCTCTTCCACTTCTTCACAGCTCTCTCCTCTTGTCATTGCCTCTATATCGAAGTTTCTTTGCTATGGTAGTTTTTCATCTTTTCCTTGGCGTCTGGCGTCTCCCATCTTCTTCCAAAGTCATTTTTATCACTTACAGAATTGTATGAAATTACCCAAACTTGTAGTTAGCTAGGATCTATCAGTTCAGACTCAAAATTCCACTTTCTTGTAATCGAAGAAGAAAAAATGTATCAAGTAGTCTACCGACAAAATAGAATCACAAAAAATAAGCTTGCATCAAAAATTTAAAAAAAAAATCTTCTTTCTTACACCAAAGAAATTCAAAATTTGGTATTTTGTGTGCTAAATTTAATTTTTCAAATCTCCAACTTTCATTACCTCAACCTTCCCCTAGCTTAGATGTACATTGTCCATTTCCCACTTATGATGATTATAGTTTGAATGCCTTCAATACAGTAAAGCCCTTCATGCCGTTGCGTATATTCCTTATTCCTAACAAGTTTTAGAATTGTTTAACAACGTGATTGCCGCCTTTGTGAAACAAAAGAAACTGATGGTAGAGCAAAACTATAATGTAGAATGTGTATGCGGGGGATGGTTTAGTTGAAAAACAGCGTCATTTGACTCGCAACTCCAATCAATAGCTCACAATCGCTGCCCGAAAGTCAGAATCTATAAGCCCTTGCAGAGTCCATAAAAGAAATTCAAAAGAATATTCAAAATTTTGATTATGTAAACTAAATTTAATTACATATTTAAATTACAAACTTTCATTACTTCAACATTCCTCTAGCTTACCTGTAGGCCTACATTATTTATTTTCCCACCGACAATTGCCATATAGGGTAGTGAAATACCTGCCTTCAATGCTGTTGCATATGCATAGCAAGTTTTAGGACAATTTCAACAACACCACACCTACTCAACAGTCTAGTTTCTCTTCAGTCAGAGTTCACTACAGAAGGTGTTGATCTTTACAATAGCCTTATGTGTATCGGTTTCGGTGGCCATTGAAAGGTCCCTTACTGTTAGCAAGAAAATGAGAATGTGCAGTGTTGCTGTATCGTAACGGAAAACAAACTCTTCATCAAGTAGTTCCCATCATGTTGGTAGGCATGAGAGTTTCCCCCACCTGTGTTCCTACCACCTGACTTCAATTATATTTTCCCATAAATTCTAAATCATGTGCCGGTACTAGAGATGCCCAATGATTAATTGATACAAATCAATATTGAGCACTGTTGAAACAATAGAAAAAAATGTAACAAATTTGTTATCTGATATTGTTTTTATAAATTCCAATTTTTGCATTATTTTTCATATGGAAAATGAAAAACTATTTGTTTTTAATGTCTTCTACAAAACTAAAACTGAAATAATTCCTTCCTAGTTCCTTGCATAAGCTGATGGAATATCATCTATGGTCATGCTGGGCTCGGAACACTCCTAGTTTAAAAAAGCCTAAGCAAAACAATGTGTGGCTCGTTGGTCTTGTTGTTAGCGTATCTGCTTCCAATGCAGAAGGTCCAAGGTTCGATTCCCGCCAAAGTAAGAAGTTTTTTAACTTCTGTTTGGACTTAAGTCCATCAGTTTGTGTCTAAGGAGTTTGTAAACGGTGACTTTGGAGCCATCCTAGCAACGAAGCACATAATAAATTCAGAGTTGTTCTGGATCGGCCTTGTTGATTCTGGCGTTGATCCGCGGGTGTTCGCACTGTCCATACCACTGATTGCTATATTTTCCATTAAAAAATATCGATCTTTGGTTGGTTATCACTCATTCGATGGCGTTGGGGCCTACAGGGTTGGCTTCTAAAGTCGCTTTGGTTTACTGTCCCCCACTGAAATCAGTTATAATTATAACTGAGTGGGTAGACTTTAAACACAATTTAAATAGCATAATCTGACCAGATTATCTATTCTGCTCTTGATCCTTGATTTGTGTTCAAACAGTTCTGTTTCTCTTAGTATTCTTGCATATCACACAAATACAACAAATAGGGTGCTAGTTGTGATGTAATCCCAAAATTGCTTGTTAATTGTTTTTGATTGTGTACATTGGCCTTGTGCATTTGAATGCCATTTCAAAATGCAAATAACCCACTTTTGGATGAAAATGGGAAACTAAATAGTTTTTCTTGTTGAATAAGTTATAATTGCCTACAAAACATTCTTTGTGCAATACATGGTTCAAAACCAACTTTCTCAGTCTATTTGATCATTCCGTTCCAAAGATAAAGCAGGAAAGTATTATAATTTCATAGAGCAAGATTTCACAAAGTACCCTGCTTGGATCCCTGTTCCCTAGCTATAAATCATACCCTACCTTAGGCCCTATATTGAGATCTCCCTTTAAACCGTTCCAATGTAGGTGGCTACATTCAAGCCAACTACAAAGTTGATCAGATTATTGTAATTTTAGTTTTTCACTCAGTTGATGTTTGTGATTTTGTTTTGTGCGTTTGTGACCGAGCAAAGTTGTCGGAAAATGATCAACGCTTATTGAAGCGCAACACTTGCACAATTTGCATTAAAAACTTGCATCACTTGCTCAATTCAGGTCCTGTACAATACGGTTTCCGTTTATTACAGCTACGAATAATAATTAATGCATTTATAGCTCGTTACTTGACGTCTGAATTGTTAAAAGTCAGGTCCTGTGCATAACATAATGCAGGTTATGTTAATTACATTGCATAATTTTTAAAATACATTTATAGGTCAATAGATTTTGCTTGACGTCAGTATTGTTCGTTTGTACCGTGCTATTTGTGAACTAGACGAGGGATAGATGAGGATGAAGAATAATGACACAAAACTCCATGTATTAAATACAGGATTCAAACCCATGACCTTTAGTGATCGCTTAGGACCAACTAGGTTTATTTATATTTGAGCCATTGCCTAGTATGACAGAACTTGATCATTTATAGTAAACACATTTTTTTAAACTTGACACAGGTTATTTTTATTTTTATATTTGAACGATATTTCAAAGCTACTCCAGCTTTTTCTTCAGGTTCTTGTTATAATTCTTCTATTTACAGCCATAGCAACTTCTATAGATACTACTATACGCAACTTCTTTATTTAAGATTTTATTCCAAAGCACTGGTAAATCATAGCTTGGTTGACTGATTGAATTTAAATTATTGTTTATTACAGCGGCTTCTTTGATTTTCCTCTTTAACATATCTTCTTCTTTTAAAATAATCTTGGTTTCATGCCATTTTATAGAATGATGTTCTCGACTTTCATAATGTTTAGCTAGCAATAAAATTGCTGATAATTTCTTGTTCACATTATTTTTGTGTTCTTGCGTACGAATGTTTAATGGTCTCTTTGATTCTCCAAAATGGGTCTTACCACAATTGCACGGAATGGCATAAACTGATTTTTTTTGAATTTTTGCCCACTCTTTAAAAAGGTTTTTTTTGGGTAGTTAAGATTTGCAATAGTTTTGAGAGTCGAAAACGTACATTTTTGGGGAGCAAAAATTTTGGGAAAAGTATTGGATCAAAGGGAAAATGGGTTTTTTTTCCCTTTAATTAACCCAAGACTTTTAATTACACACGTAAAAAAAAAAATTCTTAATTGTGTTTAATATTTAGCGAAATTTGGGTTTTGAAAGGGAAACAATCTCAAAATTGCCCTATCCCTCGTTTTTTCGGGAGATAGTAGAAACAGGGGGGAAAAATGAAAAAATTGTCATCGGGTTTGATTTTTTTTACGAAAAGGGGGGAAAGGAAAATTATACTAAAACACCTAAAAAATTCCCCTCCCATATTTCGGGGGCCCCAGTTTTTTAGTACCCTTTTTAACCCAAAGTCCCCGAAAAAAAACCTTCAAAAAGGGGCCAATGTTTTTTTTTAAAAATTAACCCCCCAAAAAACATGAAATTTTTTCTACATTGAATTTCCCATAATTATCTATGTCAAAAAGTAAAAATATTTGTTTTTTCTTCCCCCCGGTTTTACCCTAAAAAACCATAGGCAAAATTTATGGGAAAATTTTTCACTAAAAGGGTTGGATGTGTTGTTGCGAAAAGGGTGGCGCCCTCTCCAAATTGGGGGTTTTCTCCAAGCCCGGTAGTTTCTCAACCCCCATATCAATCCCCTCTGGGTGTTATCTAGGAGGGGCTAGTAATATGTTTGGGTGGAATGAATACCCAGGTTATTGATGTTTTGCTAGGCTCTGTGGGTTTGGCCCCAATTAAAATTTATAGGGTTGATTAAAATCACTTCCTATGGATAGAGATTTTTGTAAATTTTGCCATTTTTATTACTGGAGATGTTTTTGAAAGCCTTTCCCTTTTTTAAACTGACAAACCCCGGGTTTTTAAAATTTTATTTTTACTTGTTTTTAAATATTTGATTCACACATTCAAAAACCCTCTAAAACTACAAAATCTTATGGGGAACCCTCCCCTTATTATTTTTTTTATGTCTGAAAAAAACCCCAATTTCCCATTAATTAATCGTCCCAATATTTTTTTTGCGTTCCTTAAAAGTTATTTTATGTGATAATAACGGTAAGTTTATTCAGAAGGGAGAAAAACTATATATGACAAAATTATCAGGGGGCCCGGATGTCGGCATAGACAGACTTTAAACCCAACTATTTTATCGGAACCCCGTGGAGAAAAAAATATGGGGGTAATGGGGAAAAAAATTTTTTCATTTTTCCTTTGGGGGTTTTGGGGTTATTTTGGCCCGGGAAACCCGCCAACACCCCCCTTAATTTTGGTGTAGGGCCGGGGGGCAAAACCCCGCACAATTTTTTTTCATAATGGGGTTTTTATTTTATGGAAATCGTTCCAGAAATTAAAAAATTCCATCAGAGCGGGTATCAAACCCCCTTTCCCCTTTTCCCCGCCCGCAGGCCCAAAGTGCTTAACCCCTAAAGCTATTTATTATCATTATTATTCAAAAATTATTTTTTTATAATTTAATGAATTATTATTTATTAATATTTTAAAATAATAAAAAAACATTTATATGTAAATATTAATATTTTTTTTAAATTTTAAATATAACTATTTAATTTTGGGTAAGACCCCCGGGGCCCCCGGTTATTTTTGGTCCGGGGGGGTTCGATCCCCGGGGTTTGGGAACCCGGGAACCTTAGCTTACCGGGCTTTTCTCTTCCAACTGAGCATGGGGCCCAAACCAATTTAAAACGGGTCTAATTTTTGGTCTGTTTTTACATTTTTAAAACGTGGGGGAGAGCAATTGCACTGCCATTAGCACAAAATGAAAATACTTGGAGAAAAAAAACCATCTCGTAACCCTAGATTTTGGGAATAGTGTTTAAAACTTGGCTTTATAGTAGTCAAAAAGTAACAACAAAAACAGCGTCATAGTCCCCTTTTACTATAAGCCAATTTTAAACATATAATATTTTATATATTTTAATTATCTATATATAAAATTAAATATATTATTTATATAATATATTATATAAAAAATTTTATTTTATATTATTTTTTGCCCAAATTTTTTTGTAACTCGTAATTTTTTTTCATTTTTTTATAAGATTAGTTTTAAAAAAAAAACTCTTTTAAAAATTATCCTGTCATAACAAAAATAAAACAAAAATTGGATCATTTGCTAACTTTTCCATCCCCCCGGGACCCCCCCCCCCCCCATTCGCACAAAATTTTTGTACTTTACCCCATGGAAAGAGCGAAAAAACCCTTTATATTATTTTTTGGATAAACCCCAAGGGCCAATATCCCTTTCCCCCTTTAACTGGGCCGTGCTAAAATTGATTTTTTGAGGTTAAAAATGTTCTTTCCCCCCCCCCCCGGCCCCCCCCAAAAAAACCCAAGGGCTGTGTTAAGCCCTTGCGGGCAAGATAGTTTGTTTTCTCTAGTAGACAATTGTCTACTCCACTGTTGATGGGCCCTACTAACCCAGGGACATTTCAAAACGTAGACCCTTCCCAATTTGTTTGGGGCCCCAAATTAAAAATGTCTTTTAAACGCACACTTAGGGGTTTTTCGGGGGCCTACCAGTATCTTTCCAAAAACCGAAAAAAATTCCCAAGGGCCCGCAAAAAAAAAATTTTTTTGGGGGGAAAAGGTTTAAAATGTTTTCCCCTTTTCAGTTACTGTGAAGATCAAATTTTTTATTTGTAAATTTGGTTAAAAGAGCTAGAGCTAGTGGATCTTATTTTCCCATTAAAAAGGATCCAAAATATTAAAAAATTTTCCCAATTTTTCGAAAATCAGATTTACCCAAAATCAAAACTAAACCCCGAAAAAAATAGAAAACAAACTTTGTAATCTTTTTTGACGATAAAAGTAAGTTTTTTTTTAAAGGCCCTATGACGTTTAAATTGATTTTCTTTTAAAGAAAAGAAAAAAATAGGGTTTTGGGGTTTTTTATTATGTTTTAAAACGCCCCATATTTTTTACTAAAATTATAGGGAAATTGCACATTTCTCCAAAAGGCAAGTCCCCTTAATCGCCCTTTTAAGTTTTTACATCGAACATTTAGGTTTTTGAAAGGCCAAAAAAAAAACCCCCTTGCTTTTTTGGTTTTCTGGAGGCCAAAGTGGGAAAAGATTTTTTTTTTTTTACAGAGGTTTTAAAAAATTTATAAACAAAGTAAGTTTTTTCCCTGGAATAAAATTTATTTCACGAAAAAATAAAAGCGGTCAAAATAAAACAGGGTACTTAGAAGGCCAAATTTTTGAATAAAAAGGGGGGATGTGGGTTTTAAAAAACCGCGATTAAAATAAAGAAGAAAGCTTTTTTTAATTTTCCTGGGGGGGTCCACTCTTTAAAAGAAAGATGAATAAAATTAAAAAGTAGGGATTTTAAAAAAACTTGTCGGATAACCCCAAAAAAAATTTTTTCCAAACTCAAAGGTAAACCGTTTTTTTTTTAAAAATCCAAAGTTCCCCAAAATTCCCCTAGTATGGGTTTTTAAAAAATTTTGGAATTTAAAAAAATTTTCAAAAAAAATTGGTATTTTTGGGAATTTTTTTTTGTTTTTTTTTAATACAAAAAATTTAAAAAAAGTAAAGAAAAGAAAAAAAAATTTTTTAAAAGTTTAAAAACATTACGACCAAAAAAAAAAAAATTTGGACGAAAAAAAAAAAAAGGGGGCAAAAAAAAGCTTTTCCCCTAAAAAAAAAAAAACTTATGGGTCTACACTTTTTCCGTTTAACCCTTTTTAACCGTCGCATTGATTGTTCTTTGTTTGGAAAACAGGATTTACAGCCGACCCTCGCAGGCTTTTGCGCTTTCGGCGCCGAAAAGGGCTCTTACCCCGCGTAAAAAAAAGCGAATCTTGGGCCGCTTTTCCTCACAGAGTCTAAGAACCCAAACGGGGCCCAAAAGCATGCCCCCAAACGTATTTAATGCGTGTTTAGAGGGTGGTAGCACAAAAATTTAAAAATATTTTTTATGAAAACTACAGGGATTATGAAGTTCAAAATAAATTTAGAACTTCTAAAAAACTAAAAACTACCCAAACCAAGGCGAAGACGAATAAAACGAATTTAATCCAGGGATAGAAAACACATTTTTTGGAAATTCCCTTAGGATAGTGTACTACTTTTTAAAAAAAAATTCTATGTTCTAATGCCAATCAAAAAATTTGAATCAAACGGATTCAAAAGGATAATTAACTACGCCCCGGGATTAAAAGCGTTTACAAAAACCCCGGGTTTTAATGGGCTAATGTTTGTTTTTTTTGTTTGGCCCCATGCTTTAGCGCAAAAAAAATAAAAAATTGGGTATTATTTGAAAAAAACGAAGCATAAAGACATCAATAACAAATTTAAAAAAAACACCCAAAATAGAAGTATTACTAATTTTTTCCTATAATCAACTAAAACTTTCAATGAACTTTGGTTTAAATTTTTGTCCCAAATAAAAATCAACCCTGCGCGGAAACGTCAACCAAAAATCAAAATAATGATTTAATTTGTCATTTTAATGTTAGATTACATGTCCCCTTTTTATTCGTTTTCGGTAAATTTTAAATTTAATCGCAAAACGAAAATCCAGTGTCCAACTAAACCCCACACCCACCGAGTCCGGGGGCCCTTATCTCCCGCCGTGGGGTGGAGCTAAAAAACCCGTTTTTCTCGGACTCTGTCTAACAAAATCTCTCCTTTGTTATTTCTGCCCCCCTCTTAAAATTCCCGTCTTCCCCCAGTCCCCTTGAGAAATTTTTGGGCCCACCAAGTATTTCGCCCCTCTTAATTGCTCGTAAAGTATTAGATGATTTTAAAAGTTTTTTTCTAATGTTAAATTTTTTTAGAACGTCTTCGTAGATTTTCGGAATCATTTATATTGTATTTAGTAGATTACTTACCTAATATGAAAAGTACAAATTAATAAATAAATGTTTGGTAAGCCTTGATGAACCGAACAACTGTTAGTGTTTGTTAGGTAGTTTTTATTTCCTTGATTGTAGGGTTGACGCAAACTATTGATCAGTGGTTTATAAATCAGTAACTGGGGTTTCTTCATCCCCCTTTTAAAACAGCTAAAATCAGTAATTTCATGTTCAAATAGGCCTAGCAGTTTTGTCCTAGTGAAAGACCCAAGAATAAGCATTTTTCTTAAAATTTGCAGTATTGATTACAATGAATTAATGATCAATTGTACTAACATTGATTATTCCCCCCCCCCCCCTCTCCAGACAGACTGATATTCAAGTACACAACAGACATAAGACAAGTCACAACCACTTTCGAAGAACATAAGCAATTAAATAAGGAAAGTAATAACACTTATTACGTAGCTCAAGCAACAATAGAGTAGTTTGTGTAGCCAGATGATCTGGATTCGAGTCCCAGACAGGCTGACTTACAAGTACACAACATACACACAACAGATGTACACAACTGCTTTCGAAAAATTAAATAAATAGAGTTTACACACTTGAATACAGTAACAAAAGAGTAGTTTGCATAGCCAGATGATCTGGGTTCAAGTCCCAGACAGGCTGGCTTTTAAGTACACAACACACACACAATGACGTATACAGCCACTTTTGAACAAACCTTAACTATTTAATAACCAATGTTTTAACACTTCATTATAGTTGCTCAAGCAACAATAGAGTAGATAGCATAGCCAGATGATCTGGGTTCGAGTCCCAGACAGGCTGACTTTCAAGTACACAACACACACAGACGTATACAACCACTTTTGAGTAAATATTAACAATTAAACTAGGGAAACGCCGAAGTTATTGATAGACTAGTGAGTGAGCCATGTGTTGAGTGCCCGGGAACATCCCTTTTCCTCCCCTATACCTAAGGCTGGATCTAGCCCAGTACGACTTTGGCGTTTCCCTAGTCTAATTGGCTAAGGCGCCCTTATACCTGGAATGTGGGAGACCTGGGTTCAATGCCCTGGTCGGAAAAGATTTTGTAGTTTATGAATTGTATTTAAAAAATTATTAAACATGTTTTGAAATGCATATAACACAGTTTATAGTCTCCATCAACTGTGACAATACTATGGAAAACATAGCCAGTACGAAATACGAGTAAGATTGCAAGGTTTATTCAATCTCCCAGCGGAATTTGGGGGTACCTTGAGCGTGCAAGATTCTATACACCTTGGTCACTGCATACAATCATGGCCTGACAAAAATTATTCAATAAAAATGACCTTCTAGAACAAAAGCATTGTTAAAATGAAACCTACACATTTCAAGCATATTTTTCAATTTATTATTTTTTGTAGGTTTAAATCGAAATGGATTGTGCTCATTTTGTTAGCAGTTGTCGGTTACCTGGTCACAAATGTCTGTTTAAAATTTCAGCTCAATCTGTTTGGCCGTCAAAGTTTTAACACTTCATTAAGGTGGCTCAAGCAACAATAAAGTAGATAGCATAGCCAGTTGATCTGGGTTAGAGTCCCAGGCAGGCTGACTTTCAAGTACACAATACACACACAAGAGACGTACACAACCACTTTTGATGAAATATTAACAATTTAAAGAACCAAAGTTTTAACACTTCATTATAATAATTCAAGCAACAATAGAGTAGGTAGCATAGCCAGATGATGTGGGTTCGAGTCCCAGACAGGCAGGCTGACTTTCAAGTACACAAAACACACAGCAGACGTACACAATTAGTTTTAAAAAACATAAACAATTAATAAATTTAAATTTAAACACTCATTATAGTAGCTCAAGTAACAATTGAGTAGCTAAATCACAAATCAGTAGTTTTATGTTCAAATATAGCCTAGTTTTGTCCTAGTAAAAGACCTTAGAAATCCACTGTTATAGAACGATGGATTAGGGATCAATTGGTAGAGCATTGCTACGTTGAGGCGGAGGTTCTGGGTTCGATCCCCAGTCGGGACAAATTTTTACAACAATTACTGATATTGCTGATTATGAGACGAGGTAGCGCAGCGACCGAGTCTTGCCTTTCAACTTAAAAGGCACAAGATCTGTGTTTTTGTGAGTTAGCTCCAGAAAGGCCAAACGGCTTTTAACAGATTGAGCTGAAATTTTAAACAGACATCCGGTACCAATCCATCATGGTGCATTTAACATTTTGAGCAAAATCCGATACAATTTAAACTCGCAAAAAAAATTAATAGCCTAAATAGGCTGAGAATGTCACATTAAATTTAATGACAAAGTTTTTTGTTTATGAACAAATCATTCGTTCTCGAATCACGTTTGCATGCAGTGACCAAGGTGTATCAAATGTTGCACGCTTAAGGTTACCCAAAATTTTGCTTGGAGGTTGAGTAAACCTTGCAATTATTATTTGTATTTCGTACTGGCTATGTTTTCCATAGTAATGAATGCATTTTCAAAACGCGTCTATAATTTTCAAGAAATAATAAAATAATCCAGAAATAACCAAATCTATCCTGATCGTTGTTTGAACCCGCGGATCTTTAACATTCTGGGTATAAAGGCGCTAGAAGTCGTTGTTAGATGAGTGAGTGAGTCATGTGCCGAGTACCCGAGAACATTTGCATTTATATTGATTGATATTATATAAGGAATAAACAACATGGTTTTGAGTTTGTTTGGTGTAAGTGCACGTCAACTGTAAGCAGTGGTTAAAGTGGGGCGGTATGAGCCGGTATGCATACCGTTACTAAAATTACCGACGGTATGCCATACCGGGACTAATTTCTGATAGATTTTATGCGCATTGTCAAATTATGTTGAATAATATAAAATTAGTAAAATATAGGCATACGATCCTAAATACTACCACAATATTAGCAAACAAAAACAAACGAAGACCCCTCTCCAAAGTGATTTAAAAGTGTTTTTGACACACACCCTAAAAAAAATCCCTGCGGGGCATAACTGGGGGCCTGCGCCCCCCATACCCCCCGGCGTTCCCGCTTCGATACTTTCTTCAGCATAAGTGCATACCGTTACTATTCCGAATCCACTTTAACCACTGACTGTAAGGCCATAATGCACCACTCTAGAGTCTAGCCTATGTTAGGCTAGGGAGGAAAGACCAACGCTGAATCCAGCCTTATGTAGGGGGGGAAATGGAATGTTACCGGGTACTCAGCACATGACCCACTCACTCGTCTAACGACGACTTTGGCGTTTTCCTAGTTAGATAATTAATGGAATGGAAATTTTGATAGTTGATTAGGAAATGTCACCTGGGCCCCTATTCAGTAACTTCACGGGTTCAACTCTGTCACGGGACCGACTCCGTCGAGGTCGAAAGGTATGATTTACATGGCAGTGGACGGTCAAATGTGAACAAATGATTCACAGTCAGTTGTCAAATATTCGAAATGACATAGATGTGTGTATTATTTCCAATCGGGGAGAAATTGGATTTAAATGTTATAATTTTATGAAAAAAGGGAACGTACGGGACTCTCAGGGGTAGGCCCTTACTAGAGGTAGGTTTTCTTTGAGCATACTATTGTTATTCGTTCGAAAAAGTTAATAATCTGGTTGTGTTTACGTGTAGGCCAAGGCTTATCATCCACCATTTTATACAAATATAACCGAGTCGGACTCGGTTGTCACGGATTATATCGCAACTACATCGACCTCAACTGGGTTGATCACTTACAACCGAGTCGATTACGGTAGAAAACGCATGGGTCCAACTCCGTCAGAGTTATAGAATCGCAGTCCTGGCAACCCTACTTATTTCATGATTTGATTAGTAGAGGATTAGTAGAGGATTAGTGGTTGAAGAGTTGATGTATAGAAAACAATTCAGACATAACAAAACAACTACTGGGGATTGAACCTGGGTCTCCTGCTTGCTTGGCGGCCATCTTAACTACCGTATTTACTCGCTTATAGGCCGCCCTAGAGTAAAGGCCGCACCCTTATTTTGACCACTCAGATTTTAAAGATTTGGATATAAATACTATTGATAAATGGCTTCACATAATGGCCGCACCCAGCATTTTGAACTTGACAATTTCAAATATACTTTAGGCCTATACTCGCATAAATACAGTAGACCATCAAGAAAGCAAGTGAGAGATCTGGTTGAAATCCCAGTCGGGGGGATTTGGTAATTTTTTGATTGTTTTCCAAGTCACCAAACTGTGTAATCTCAAGGGTAGTACCCCTCCCCCCTCAGTTTTTCAATGTGCTCTACTTTCACACATTGTGCAAAGGCTTACTTACAGTAACATAGATCATTTTTTTTGAATTACCTGTTGTCTACTACATGCTGCAGGGAAATTAAAAATCCATTTTTATTTTTAATTTTTAAACGAAATCTTTGCTAATAGAAATGCAGTAACACAAAACAATTTATTACAAATATTTATTTCAAATATTTGCTTAACTGTAGTTCATTGTTGTGTCTGCATCTATGTAATTAGATTTATTTAGTTGTCCTTCTTTGTAAATCAGTTTTTTAACTGAATAGGATAGACGTTAAATAAATAAATACCATTCCTCATGAAACATTTCAATTTGTTGTTTTTTTTTAAGTTAAGTTTCTATCGCAGATCCACGGCTCTACTAACGTAAGGTGCTAGAATTCCATCATTTCAAGATAATTACTCGGCCTTAAGGCTCGCTAGAAACAAAATTATATTTTGTAGCGCCTTGATACTGCTTCCCTGGCTTTATTGTTATCTTGGAAACTGAAGTTCTGCTTCTAATGCCGAAGGTCCAGGGTTTGACTCCCGCTGCAGGCAGAAGATTTTTAACTTCTGATGTGGAGTCCATCATTTCATTTTTAAATTTTGATTACTGACTAACCAAAGTGTCATCGAACGGCAACCCTACTTTTTTCATGATATAATTTGTTGAAGAACATTTTTTTTTATGAATAATTGACAGTACGGAAAATAATCTGCAAATTACAAAATCCGATTCGACTGGGATTGAGCCTGGGTCCCCTACTTGCCTGGCAGACGTCTAAACCAAGTAGAACACAAAGAAAGCAAGTGGGAGACCCGAGTTCAATCCCCGATCATTTATTAATTTTCAGATTGTTGTCCCATTGTCAAAATAGAATAGGGTAGTACAGGCCAACATCGTTTTCCAAATGTATTTTTGGGGTGTTATGGACCATAAATTAAATGTTTCAAGGTTTGCATTTCTTTTATGGCGTCGAAGCAATTGACTATCAAACAATGTAGTTAGTTGTACAGTAGTAATTAGAAATAGTAGTAATAAGAAATAGTTGCTGCTTTCTACGCGATGCAGTTACACTACGCCGCTTCGCGAATGCTTTTTCCAGTCTCGTTGATGCTGCTTTCTACGCGATGGACTTAAACTAAATGCCGGTCCGCGAATGCTTTTTCCAATCGCGTTGCTGATGTGCTTTTTTGGTTGGATTAGTATTTCTTTTCTATTTACCAAGTTTTTTTTGTATGTGTAGGATCTTTTTACTTTTTCAAGTTCCATTGCAATCTTTTTCTTACAATAGCAAAAAACAAAAGTATTATTATTATGGTAATACCAATTAACATTAGAATGTAAAATATATGCCCATAGACTTGCTTTTTATACGCATTGTTGATTATTATTGTCGAGTTTTCTATAGTTGCTTGTTAATTATACACCTGTAAAAGGCTTGTATAAAAACTTTTTTTTCTATGAATTCTACTTGAAGAGGATGGGATAGTCGCGAAATTAAAACCACGCGAAATTACTGCTTTTTCGTGATATCTCGAGAACGATGCAAAATATCTAAAAAACTGATTGCAGACAGCCCTGAGGTTTTGGGAGAACTATAGCCTGTACAAAAACATATTGTAATGTGATGGTAATTAAGTTTTTTATTTGATATATTTAATTATTTAAATGCATTTCTTATACAAACCGCACCGATTATTATAGGGCCTATCTGAATATTTTTTCTTGCATTATATTGCTCTAACAAAACCACAGGGCTGTCTGCAATCAGTTTTTAGATATTTTGCATCGTTCTCGAGATATCACGAAAAAACTGTAATTTCGCGTGATTTTAATTTTGCTACTATCCCACCCTCTTAACTTTTTCAACTTTTTAATTTAAAATGCACTACCCGGTACATCACCATTACCTTAATGTCCATGTAAAATATTAACGTTGTAGGCCCACCCGTTTGGTCAGAATAGGCCCAAATATCACGAAAATATTGCATTACAAATCGTAGGAAAAATCGTAAAGAAAATATTTCTTCAATTGCACCCAAAAACTTAGCAGATCTAAGTTCAGAGATTTAAAAAGTGTGCAATTTTCATCAAGATTGCTTAGTCCATTTTCCCCCTTCCCCTCCCAAAAAAAGAACACCTGAGCTATTTTTCTCAGGGTAGGCCTAAATGAAATAAATGTCTTCGTTTGCTCATCCCATAAAAAATCCATTTTCATATGTATAGACAGGTGATCCTATTAACTACTGGTATCTTAAGAAATCTTTTGATAGTTGAGTCATAACACCCAAAACGTCAAAAATGCTATCGATTCCAAAATGCTATCAGTTGCCCATTGGGGGAGGTGTACGGTTTCTGAGTAACTCTACTAGTTAAATGTTCAAATTTTGTTTCTGTTTATAGTTTGTATTTCTATTGCAGATCAACCCCCCCCCCACCACCACCACCACCACCGCTTGCGTAATTTGTTAAGTCCATTGCCTTACAGCTCCCTGGCCACACAAATACATGACTCTTTGAGTCTTTGCCCTTACTAGATGGTGCTTATTTTGCTTAGTTTGTTGCTATTATAATTCTATGTTGTGGTTGTTTCAGATGTCTTCCATGTGCTATGCACATGTCTGCGCATCTGCACTTTGAACATCTTGGCATCGCAACCTTCCAACTTCACTCTCGGAACTTCTGCGCTGCGTCCTACCACACCTTGGATCACCGCCAAAAACCCATTAACAACTTACCTCCGGAACAAATTTGGTGAGATGACCACGAACGAATCCTTGTCACTTTGCAATTTCAAGGCCCTGGGACCATAGTCTCCTTTTCCCCTCCCACGCCACTTCCTTGTACTGCACTGTTTTCAAAATACTGTTTGTTTGTTTACAGCTGTGTAATAAAATTTGTCTAATCCATGCGTTGTTGTGATAATTCATTTATTTTGTATAAAAAGTACATAGCACGCTTCTTACTCCCATTGCTTTAGCATGTACTAACACCTGTTGACTCCCATTTGTTTGCAGGTATGCTACTACTTAATTGGGTCCATTATGGGTGAAGAATTTTGGAAGACTGTTGTCATGGATCCTATTGCTATGTGATGTCCTGCACTGGTCATTTAATGGTTTTCCTTCAATGGGACTCGTTTAAAATGGAAAGTGTGGAGCTCAACACCTTTTTTGGGTGTTGAGTTCACACTTTTCATTTAGAACTGGTCCCATTGAAAGGAACCATTAATGACTGTGTGTAGACATACTACATAGCAATACGACATGACAACAGTCTCCATAATCCTTAACCCCTTCATGCCCAATTAGTGGACCTTAGCTCCTTTTTTCAGGCCATTAACTAGGTTATCTGCTAAACTTAGCAGTTGACCTAGTTTTTTAATGGAACTTAGCCATTTTTTCAAAAGCCAACTTATTGGTCTGACCTACTTTATGGACTTAGCTGTTTTTTTTTCAAGGCTAAATATAACATAAAATAATAAGAATAATAATAATAATTATAATATTATAATAGTAATAAAACAATGCATTGGCAAAATATATAATTTATTAAGTAATAATATTTAAAATACAATAGAAGATATACAAATTACTGAAAAACAAGCAAAAAATCACAAAAATGGGTCAAAAAGCGTTTTTTTCTAAAATTGTTATACTACCTAATTCGTATATTTTGCACCTTCAGAGCTACCACCCCCCCCAGAATAACCTTTTCACTTTAAAAATGAGTGTTTCTCCCGAAAGCGAGACGGAATTGACGGCAAAATTTGATAAGTTGCCCACCATCCCATATCAGGATTGCTAGTTCTCTCGAACACCTGGACTGGTCCAAACAGGTTTGAACAGACCGTATGTCAGACTAGCAACTTCAATGGGTAGTGTTTCACACAAATTCCACCATCAGTCCCGTCCAGTGAAGGAGACTCAACCTCTGTTTAAGCGACAAAAGCGGCAAAAGAGTGAAAATTAGCCAACCCAAACTATGCAGGACGAAGCAGCCGGTGAGAACCAAATACACTGGTCATCTCCTGGGGTTAAGTGGCCATCATTGCTCTAGTTTTATTAGTTTGAACACCCTTAAGTACTTCGTGCTTGTAAAATAAACAGATACTTCCTCAATTCTTTGGAAACTTATTTATTTTATTTATTCACAGTCTACCCCCATTCAGATATATACAGGTTGATTTACAAATTAAACTAGGATTGCATCAAATAAAACAAATTAATTTTGTAGTCTTACCCCTCTCCCCACTCAGTCTCAGAACTGGTTTTCAGTGGGGGGACATTAATATCAATTTGCTTTACTCATACATGCATTTTATAATAGGAAGATGATAACAATACCTGAGAATGTGTTCAACAGCTAACAAAATTGCCCCCAAGATTTAAATTTAAATAATTCACAATGGTTTTGCACAAAGGTTCTGAAGCTAAATTAAAGAACCCAGCCTAGAGAGATATTATTTTTTTTATAACGTCTATCATATTCAGTTTTAACAACTGATTTACAAAGGTGATCTGCCCCTGCCCCCCCCCCCCCCCGTCCATGGTCATGCAAGCACAGAAGAGTTTAAACAGGTTGCCAATGCGCAATATTGGCTCGTGTTTTAAAGTCAACAGACCCCTGCCAACATTATGTTCTGTGGTTTTTTGATGAGAAACTATACCTGCATGAAAAAGATGTAATGTTATGGTAAGTAAGTTTTTAATTACACATTTATTAATTAAATTGCATAATCAAAATACAAACTGCTGGATTGCGTTATATTTGAACACACTTTTTCTTGCATTATATAATTCTAACCAAACCACGTTACTGTTGCAATCAGTTTTTTAGATATTTTGAGCGTTTTCGCGATATCACTAAAAAAAGCTGTAACTGCAGGGGTCTACCCCACACTTAAGAAGTCCTGGTTTTCTTTTCTGGTCGCAATGTAAAAGTCTCTCGACAACTGTCGACCACATGAACGATAGGTCTGTTCTTATTCTAGTATGGTAAGTTAGAAAGCAAACAAAGTTCTAACATAATTTGAGGTTGATGGACTACAACAATAAATGGCTTGCAGTTAATTAATTTATTGAATTGTTTCATGGGAACACAGTACAGTACATTTTTTAAAGCAGTGTTGTCTGTAAGTAATGTATAAAATTTGGCGAACATTTGATGATTTTACCTATTTTAAAATAATTTAATGGCGATGTTGCTGTTTTGTTAGCAATGTAAACCTATACCCACTTTCAGTGATAACTAAAGTTATGTAGGGTAAAGCCCAAGTTATCCAAGTCACTTCTAGTTTTAGAAACTTGACAAGAAACTGACTTTTGCTTTGTAAAAACCAAAATGTAGAGTGTTGGAATTAGTAAGGAACTTGAGATACCAAACATCAAATTACTGTGATAAGTTTAGACTTTTGCCAAAAGGAGTGGTAAAAGTGGGCTCAACTCTATCACTGAGTACCTACTTTTTTTCAATTAGGGGCCTAAAATAAAAAGTACGTGCTTCTTTCTGTATTAGGGTAGATGCATGACCGGCCATCTCCTTTCTGAAATGCCCACATTTGGCAAACTACTATGCCATTATGGCCGGTCTTGGTGGTCTCTAGCGGTAAAGAATGTTCTACTTTCATCAGTTCAAATTCACAAATTCAAAAAAAATAATATTTTTGATGAACTAGGTTTCCATGCTGAAATTCATTTCGGAACCTCCAAATATTTCAGAGTTTATTTAACCGTTTATCTATTCAGTTACAAAAACTGCAAAACACTAGCTTTGCAAAAATGCGCACTCTTTAGGCGTCTTTTTCAAAATTAAAGTTTTTAATTTTGAGATTTGGTTTGTGTTTTTTGGCATAACCTTCACAGAGATGCTAGTGTATAAAACTGATGTATACAACAGTATTTTTAGTCAAGGTCAGTAAATAAATTAAAACAAATGTTACATAGAGCCAACCACTCAGATGCAAGTTACTGGTTTCCAGAGTGGTCGAATTACGGTGGATGATCATTTCACTTCATTGGTTTCAAATGTTTTTTTGTTTGGCTCCAAAGTCAACCTTTTACGTTTAAAAACTTGCTGTAACCAGGAATTGAACCGGGATCACCTCCTGCATTGAGAAGTGGGGGGAGAAACCCTAGGACCAAAAGCATTCAGACAAGAGCAAGCATGAACCTACGGCACATACGTACTTTCTAAATTGACTTTTTTAACTAATTAAAAGTGACAATCCATGATTACAATATTATGCTCAGAAATGTTTCAAATTTAAAAATCTTTTGTTTTTTGTTTGATATCCTCTATTATGTATTTGTATGTTCATATAGTCCTTTGAAACTTATTATCATTGATTAAAGAAAGTTACAAATGACAGTTAAACGCAACATAACATTTTATTGGTAACGCAACACTGTGTATCGGTATACTTAGGATACCAGAGAATCGGTTTTGCCAAAAACAAAACCAGTTTCAACTTTCAAGCAGTTTACCTGAGGAACACAATGACTATCATAATATAGGGCCTTCTATCTATACCAAAGGATATACAAAAGGCCCTTTATCGGTACCTAAATTGAGTTTATTGTTGTAGCCAAATTGAACAGACCTATTGTTGATTGCAAGTATGCCAGTGGTACATGATACATAATCAATATAGCTGCCTTAGAGAACAACCCACAAAAACCAAGCGCCCATTTGCAAGTCACTGTGTCAGTAAATCTAGGATTATTGTAACCAGAAATGTTTGAAGCAAAACTGTGATTTGCAATTGACCATGGTTAGGGATAACTATGCCATCACCTCGGAATTATGTGATTGATTTAAAACTAGTATTGACATAAACAGCAATCTTGTAGAGTACTGTAACTAAACGTTTTACTTGTGACATCTAACTTTTAGAAATATAAGTCCTAGGCTTATACCAAAGCTTCTGTAGGAACTTCCAACACTACTTTGTATAAACCGAGTTTGAATTAACGAGGGTTTACTGTACAGTGTATACCTTCGTGAGGATTTGACATCAGCACGGCAAGAATACGTATAGTAGCCTCTTTCGATTAGCATGCCTATTTTTATTTGTGACTCAAAATTGTTAAAAGTTTTCTAAAACTGACTTTAATCGATGGCATCGTCAACGACTAACATGTAAATTATAAAGTAATCAATATTTTGATAACAAGGTAATCCCAATTCAAAAGTCATGAAAGACCCACAGAGACTGACCACCTAGTCCAAATATGGACCTGTGTGTACTAAACAGATGAAAATTAATTTAAAACTCAACTGCAATTTTAATCAATAAAAAGTAGGCTACATATTTTCAATGAATAATGTAGCCTACCTATGTATGTACCTGAATACAAATAAATCTGAATCTGAGTTCTACTGAGGTAGTATAAAGTATTACGTTTACTATTGCATTTCTAGCGCGAACAGCAAGTGACGTCATAGTTTGGGTCACCACATTGTTGTAATTCAATTAACAACCACCCTCTAGATAAAGATGATAAATTAACTTGTCATGCACTCAGCAGTTTGTGTAAAAAAAAGTTAATTAAAGTAATTAATTAATTGCCCATATTGTTGCAGTTTACTTTAGAAATAAGAAATAAAACCATACATTAAAAAAAATCTTAACGATGCACAATGTTTGAGATATTTGAGCATACAAATGTTTATTATGCACACTTATAATGAGATTTGTATAAAAAAGTCTTGTACAACTTAGGTTAGATAATCAGCAAAAATCTAGTTGTTTGTAATAGGTACCCATACTAGTTATATTTTATTGGGTGTTGAATACCGTATTTGCTCGATTGCAAGCCGACACCGAATGCAAGCCGACCCCTGATTAAAACTTAAAAACAGTACAAATACGAGTTTTGTACGGTTTGACAAAAAAATTCGTACACCAGCTGTTATTTTCAGAAAACTATTTTAGCTATAGTCAAGTTTAGATTGGAGAGGGTTGACAGGTTGGGAAAGCATAGAGAACATAAAGCCCAGCCTGAAGGGCTGGGGGCGACAAAACTTTTCACCTGCTGATGACAACTGTAGCTAATTTAAAGTTGTTACCTTAATCCACGACGTGTTTTCGTCCTTCTGGGGGGCTTTATGTTCTCTATGCTTTCCAACCTGTCAACCCTTCTCCAATCTAAACTAAACTAGCCATTTGGCCTTTTCCAAACTAATTGATTAATGATTAGCTATAGTCAAGTTATAGCTAAAGGTGTTTAGAAACTATGTCCAGAAAACCGATTCTCAAAATTTAATTTTGAACTAGTCTTGTATATTACACTTTTGTCCAAAAATCTAAATATAATTTCCAAAAGAGAGGTTATGTCCTGCCCAAAAAAATTCACAATTTTTTTTTCTGTTATTTTAAAGGCCTTCTTTCATTCAGCAAACTTTTCAGACATGTTTCTTCGACTTTCAAATTATCGGCCAGAGGTGGTACAATAGCCTTAAATAGCACATGGCTGGCTGGGCATGCTGGAGATAATTTTACATCTCCAGACAGAAAACTTACATAAGATTTTTTTTTAGAATTATGTTGTAAAATAGGTTATCAGGACATAAGTAAAATCCTGCTCGAACGTTCCCTTTATAGCCGCTTCTCTGCCCAACACGTATGAATTTAACACTGGTTTTTATATGCATGTTAACCAGCAGGGCCTATAAAACTTTCTGTCTAAAACGATTCTATCTAATTAGTTTTCCCCGCTATTACGTACATAAAAAAAAAATTGATTTAAAAGTGTACTTCCTACCCTAGAAATACATTTTCTTCCATCCGCGCTCTTGCTGTGGATATGTTTTTACCAGCCGCGCTCGCGCGTTTGTATCAGCCTTACGTCTGTCCGCACACCTACGAGTGCGAGTGCGAGGGAGAGAGAGAGAGAGGGGGGGGGGAGAGAGAGAGCAATATCATGCGCGAACAAGGTGCGCGTTCGATCCAACTCAGTTGACCGGATAAGAATTTGCAATGTACCGTGTATGTAGGCCTATTATGTTTCAACATATAACGAAATCTGTAATCACGACGAATGGGACTTATTAACTGGACAAGTGGGCTTATCTTTTTTCCCATGGCTTATCTTGTGTCGAGAGCTAAGAGCGGGCAATAGTGAGAGATCCCCAGACGGGCATGTGGGAAAATAATTTACTTGCCCGACCACATTTTTACATGTCCTGGGCCGCATCTCGAGCATGGTAATTTTTTAGCCCTGGTGAGTGTATCAAGTAGTCAAGTACTGCATTAACAATACGCCTATGGTATGCACAAGGACGGAGATAGTTAAAAAATAACTTTCAATGAATGGCTCAAAAGTCAAAATGGCTGCGGTGGTTGGGACACATGATGAGGGTGAAGGAGGACGGTGAACAGGATGCAGGGATAAGAGGAGAACCACGAGGGAGACCCAGACTGAGGTGGGGAGAGTAAGAAAGACAGAACAGGGAAAG